>JAJIBD010009047.1:0-39825 GCA_021461705.1 Cryptotis parvus | reverse complement strand
GAGAGAGAGAGAGAGAGAGAGAGAGAGAGAGAGAGAAAGCAATCACAGGAAGGAAATGAGGTTGAAAGTGGGCCACATTCCAAAAGGGCTGAGAAACAAAAGTTTCAAGACACCATCAGGTGTGTCCACCCACAACAACACCACAGGGTCCAAGTGCCAACACATGTTCAGTCATGTGTCACGTGGGCCAAAAAGAAAGCCACTTAAGCATTTCTAGGAGGCAAACAACAAAAAGAGGCCATCTAACAGGCTAATTTTCATGGGAAATCCTCCCCCTTCCTTTCCATCACACACACACACACACACACACACACACACACACACACACACCTTTAAGGGAAAACAATTTGAAAGAACATCACTACCAATTTCAAGATTTATTATCAAGTAACAAAAAAATAAAACTAAAGTATTGTCATTAACACAAATAGATCACTGGAACAAATCAGAGTCCCAAAATAGACACTCACATATACAGACAACTAAGTTTTGGCAAGAGGACAAAGGCAGTTCAGAGGAGAAATGGTAGTGTTTTATCAACACACAGTACTGCAACAACTGAATATCCACAGCCCAAAACTGATAAACTTCAACCCATTCCTCACACAGTAATTACAAAGATAACTCAAGGTAAAAAAAGGACATAAAAACAGATCCTGAAACTGAAATTTCTAGGACCAAAGAGGTAGTACAGCCCATGCGACACTTGCCTTGCAATGTGGCTGACCCCAGTTTGATCCTCGGTCTCTCATATGCTCCCCAGCCCATCAAGAGTAGATCCCTGGGCACAGAGCCAGGTGTAAACCCTGAGCACTACTAGGTGTGGCCCAAAAAAACAAAATTTTAAAAAAATGGAACAACGAAATTTCTAGAAGAATAGGAGAAAATCCTTGTGATCTTGCCTTGGAAAAGTACTTTAGGTACATTGCTGATATATAAACCATGACAGGGGGCTGGAGTAATAAATAGCACAGCAGGTAGGGCGTTTGCTTTGCACACGGCCGACCTGTACAATCCCCAACATGGTCTCCCGAGCACCACCAGGAATAACTCCTGAGCGAAGAGCCAGCAGTAACCACTGAGCGTTGCTGGGTGTGATCCTCAAAAAAAAAGCAAAGAAAAAAACCAAAAACCATGACAGACAAAATGTGACATATAGAATTAATCAAAATTTAGATTCCCTCTTCCCTCAAAGAAAAATATTAAGATTAATGATAGCAAATACAAATCAAAGACATGGGAAAGTTTTTTGTGAATCACACATCTAATAAAAGTACATGTATCCAGAACATACAAAGAACTTTCAAAACTAAATTTTAAAAAATTAATTCAATTGATAGATCAAATATTTTTCATGGACACTCTTTATCAAAGACTTTAAGTAGATAATGGCAAAATAAAGACAAGAAAGTATTATATTGGCTAAAATTTAGAATACTGGCCATACCATGTGGTGCTGGTACATTTATCTATGAAAGAATTCAAACTTTCAAACACTACAGGTAAGAATGTTACTGGCACCCGCTCGAGCAACTCAATGAATAACGGGATCAAGTGACAGGTAAGAATGTAAATGGTTAAAAACATTTTGGCAATTTTTTTTGAAGTTAAAAAAAAGGTTTTTTTTAAATTTTAATAATGAGTGGCTTTATCTGAATGAAGTTAAAGAAATCAGTATTCTTAAATATAGTATGGCTTTCATTTACATTTATTGTATCCAAAATAGTTCTCTTACAAAGGTCTGGGAAAATAATACAACCAATAATATTTTCTTTGGATACCTCAACAAAGATAGTTTCCCATGGAAAACTACAGTAATATGGAAATACATTTTATTATTAAGTTTCTTTGAGGATATTTACAAAAAGTGGGATGTAACTGATGAAATGACTGTGCCCAGTCACTTCACTAAAATATTTTTCATCCAAAAGAAGTTATGTTTATATAAAGGATACATTTCACAACAGCTTTATTTTTAATAACCCAACCCCACATGTCCATTACCAGGTGAATAGATAAAATGCAATGCAGTCCGGAGAGAGAGAGGGGTACAAGAGATAAGGCACTTGCCTTGCATGCGGCTGCTTTTGGCTGCACCCTGCACCAATGCCCATCGCCCGGTATATGGTCCCTTCAGCACTAAACTAGGGCTTTCCACAGAGCACTGCCAGGTGTGGTGCAAAAACAAACTGACATACTCATACATGAACTACTTGGTAATATTAATAATAGACTGCTGTTATACCACGTAATATAAATTTCAAAATAGGGCTGACTGAAAGAAATCAGATCCCAAGGGGAAATAAGTAAATACTGTGTTGTTTCACTGTATGTCTACATATATATACAGACATATTTATCTAGAATACATTTACACATGTATGTATTCTAGAAAATGGAAATTAATTCAGAGTGACAGCAGATCAGAGGTTGCCTGAGGAAGGAGAAGGATACCAACAAGAGTGAAAGTGATTAAAAAAGTGTATAAGGAAACTTTAGGAGGCTATAAATATACTCATTATCTTGATCGATTGCTTTCTTGATGGGCTGGATACATTCCCAATTTTGATTATAATGGTTTCCAAGTTACATGTATATCAAAATATAATTTAGAGTGACAGCAAATCAGAGGTTGCTTTAGGAAGGAGAAAGGGTACAAGAAAGGGTGAAAGGGATTAAAAAAAGCATACAAGGAAACTTTAGGAGTTATAAATATACTCATTATCTTGATCAATTATTTTCTTGTTGCTGGATTATATTCCTATTTTGATTGTAATGGTTTCCAAGTCACATGTGTGTCAAAATGAATGAATTATATGCTTAAAATGTGTGGTTTATTGATCCAATAATAATCCATTTCTTAGGCTAAATAAACAGCTCTCATGTTAGGAGGCCATAAGGCGCTCACACACTGCGGAAGGCATACGCACTCTATCACTGAGCTACAATCCCAGTTATTTTTAAATCAGAGCACGAACTGCTACCTTGACCTTTTAAGGCAACAGAAGAAACCTACCATTTGGTCAACTACATGCAAGGGCTCTATTAGTCACTTTACACAGGTTAACTTAATACTATTTATTACCTTAAGACTATTGTAAAAGGCGTGGGGGAAGAAAACATAAAGCTCTAGAAACTAGACAAGGCTTTGTTTTTATTTAAAAAATAAGTCTTAGGGCCGGAGCGAAAGCACAGTAGGTACTGTGTTTGCCTTGCATTCGGGCAACCCAGATTTGATCCCCGGCATCCCATATGGTCCCCTGAGCACCGCCAGGAGTAATTCTTGAGTGCAGAGCCAGGAGCAACCCTGAGCATTGCCAGGTGTGGCCCAAAAAAGCCAAATCAATCAATCAATCAATGGATGAATGACTAAATAAATAAATAAATAGCTCTCATTGGGGCTAGATAGTACAGTGGGTAGGGCGCTTACTGTGCACATAGCAGATCTGATTTCAATCCCGAACCCCGGATTTTCTGAGTCCTGCCCACAGCTGGGAGAAAGCCTTGTACACAGCCAGATGTGGCCCAAAAACAAAATATAACAAATATAACTCTCACTGCTAGTTCCTACAAATCAAATTTAGAGCATTATCAGGAAGTAACAACAGTTTTATATCTAAGTCTTTCACAGTCAAGATCTAAAAATTCAGCTTAATATGCTAAGCAGTTGGGAAGGGTGCATTGGGGTGCTGGAACACTGCATGACTGAAACCCACATATATATGGGTTTATATGTATATGTATATGTATATGTATATATGTAGTATATATATATGTATATATATATATATATATATATATATATATATATATATATATATATGCTAAGTAGGAGCACAAGGCAGGAGATTTACAGTGGATCTGTAAATCACTTTCTTTTTGGGGAGGCAGACCATACCTAGCAGTGCTCAGGGCTTACTCCTGGCTCTGTGTTACAAGGGATCATTCCTTGTTTTTGGGTCACACCTGGTGACACTCAGGGGTTACTCCTGGCTCTTTGCTCAGAATTACTCCTGGCGGTGCTCGGAGACCATATGGGGTGCCTGGGATCAAACCCGGTTCGGCTGCTTGCAAGGCAAATGCATTACCCACTGGACTATCCCGCCCCTCAGGGATCACTCCTGGACAGATCTAGGGGAATACTAAGGGTTGCTGGGAATCAAACCCGCATTGGCTGTGAGGAAGCAAGTGCCCTACCTGCTGCACTCTCTCTCTGACCCTTACATCAAGTTATTATGCTATCTGGATGCACTGACTTCTCCTTTTTAAGATAGTTATATACCCTGAGTTAATAGCAATTCAGCTATCAGATTAAAATAAAGTTCAGATGGAATCAAACAAAAATGAAATGCAAAATTCTAATTTAAGGGTAATTGGCAATGCTCAATTACTTTTGCAATCTAAATCCCTTCCTGATGTGGCTACCCTATATGAAAGGTGCACCTACTTTCTAAAGGTATTTGAAATAGCTGGGGGTGGGGAAGGGCTGGGACGGAGGGGTAAGTGCTACAGCGTCACTCCCAGCTCTCATCTGGGGGTTGCTCCCTGATCACAGGACCACCCTGTGACCGGGATGAAATGAAACCTAGGCCTCCATCGTGTGTTCGTTCATGTGCAAAATGACAAACCTGATTCGTGGATCTCTAAGATACCTTCCCTGTTTTCCCCCACTCATTTTAGGGAGCTACATTAACTACATTATAACAAAGTAATGGTAACCACTACTACAGATGGAGCATTTTATCTAATTAATCATAATACTAGGAGTGCACCCTTTAAACCTACATTTTGACATGGTTTCTAAACTTGAGCACCATTGACATTTAGAATTAGAAGATTTGAGAGAAGACCCCTAAGCATTTAAAGAGGTTTAGTGCCCCACCCCCAAAATGTCTTAAGACATTTTCAACTGCATTGATGGGGACAGGCAAATTATTCCTGGATAACTCTTAACACTTCTGCAATGGACTCTTCCAACAGAAGACAGGGGATCTGAAAAGAACAATGTTGTGAAAATTCCTTAAGGATATCTTAAGTGTCTTTTTATGCAATCAGTATATGCTCATTTTTTTATGAAAACCCCATAAATTATTAAAAAGGTAAAATACTTTCTTACAGCATCGTTTTCAAATCAAAGAAGTGAGGTTCTAATAAAAACATGAGTCCTCTTATTTCACCTTTATTTCCCAAATGGAAAAATGTTCTAGGCCAAAGACATATATATTTAATTTAGGAAATTTCAATACTCCAGGAACCCAGTTTTATAGCCTGGCCATTACTGATCCTACAGGTGTCAAATTCCATTAAGTCTTCAATTGCAAACTGCTTTTATCTCTGATACATCTCCTACACTCACACATTAACTTTCTCTAGCTCTCTCCAAATCAAATCTTTCCTTCAAGTCTCAAATAATAAAAATTAAAAGACCACAATCTCAACTATATTTAGAAGATGTACATTTTCTTGAAAACTTGGCTTCCTCTCATATCACTAAACTAGGTTTAGTTGCCTTCTTACTATTCCACAGGAATAAATACCACTTCCTTATGCTAAATATTTGCCATAACATGAAGAAAGAGTGAAAACCACAAACTCGGACAGGAATCTGGACTCCAGTCTATGGCCATACCACTATGATGGGGCGGATATGGTCTGATCTTGGAAGCTAAGCAGGGTCGGGCCTGGCTAGTACTTGGATGGGGACCACCTGGCAATCCCGGTGCTGTAGGTTTTAGAGTTAAAAAGAAGAAAAAGAAGAGACAAGAAATCTGGACTCCAGTTCTGACTCTGCTTCCGGGCAACCAAAGGACCCACTTGACATTCCCAAAAGAGAGGATTGTAATATCTGGGGTTAGTGTGACTATTAATTTCAATACTTTAGAACTCATGCTGTAAACCCAAAAGCCCAATACAAGTGCTGGGTGGGACTGACAGTATGAGTAAGCAATAAAGTGGTGAAACCTCAAACAAGGCACTAACCATCGCTAGGAAAAACAAACAAAACAAAATAAAAACACGGTAATTCAATAGGAGAGTCTGAGGCAAACTCCCCAAAAAAGGCCCAGAATTCTTGGTTCCAGACCCAGTTTTGCCCTTATCTTTGCAATCAACACTGACAAACTCAATGTCCTTCGGACCTGAAATTCCATCTCAAAAGTTCACCTACTAGACCAGTAAGTATGAGCAAAATGGCCCAGTACCCAGAAGACTGTTTCAGAATCATATCCAAAACTCAGAGCCCGGTTTGGCAAACAAAATAGCAGGAGCAAGAAACACATGTAATAAAATCTTAATTCGATTTAAAAAAAAGAAAGAAAAAAAGAGTTCCATGTGCAATTTTCAAGTGGCCAAGGCAGCGACTCGGTTCCCTAGGCCGGCTCCCAGTTGGCCCTCGGAAAGGAACAAGCAATGAACAAGGTGCACTCGCCCAAGGGCGGGCCTCTTTCCCACACGCTTTTGGGGAACCACCCACTTCCCACAGAGAGGTGTAACAGCTTCCTCCTCGCCCTCGCAGTCAGCCAAGACACTTGAAAGATTGAGGTTGATATTGTCCGAGAGGGATTTTTTTCCCCCTCTTTTTGCCCTCATCCCCTGGGGTGGGGATGGCGGGAGTCATCTGACAAACATATCCTCTAAACAGCATTATCCACTAACACCAACTTCCCCGAAAGTCTAAACACAGATCTCAAGTTTTGAGAGGACTCCGGGCTTCCCGCCACCGCCCACCCCCCGGCTCCCCACCCCCACACACCCTTTCAATCCAGATGATCAGATCCAAACCACACACCCTACTTTCACCGAGACGAGCGTTTCCCAACTGCCAAGTGTCCCCCGGCCCCCGTCAACGCCCCTCTCCGCGTCTCCACGGCGGGCACCGCGCCCGGCGGCCGGGGGGAACGTCCGGGGGGCTCCCCGCAGGGACAGGCCGGGCAGCAGGGCCCCGGGCGCCCACACCCCGCTCCTCACCAATGACGATGCGCAGGTGCTTGAGGCGGGTCAGCGCGTCCTTCTTGGTGTCCAGCACCTTCTGCGTGGACTTCTTCACGTCCCCGTGCGGCTTCTTGGAGAACATCCTGCCGCCGCCGCCGCCACGGCAGACGCGGACCCTCCCGGCCCGATCCCGGCTGCGGAAAGTGGAGGAGGGGAGTGGGCGGGGAGGAGACTAGCGTGAGCGGCTCATTCACTCCCGGGCGGTGCGGGCCCCGGCGCCGCCGACTCCTCCCCGAACCCGGCTCGGGCCGCCGCCTCCGCCCGCCTCGCGCCGCGGCTGCAAGGCACCTTGGGCTCCGGCGCCAATATGGCGGATCCTTCTCCCAGCCCCGCAGGGAGCGAGGGAAACCCGGGCGGCTCGGCCGCCGCCGCCGCTGCCCGCTTCCTGCGGTCTCCGGTCGCCGCCACAGGCCGAGCCGGCCCACGGCGCCCCGAAGGTGGGGCTCCCGCGCTGTGGCGGCCCGACTCCACCCTCCCCTGAGGCCCCCTTAAGGTTAAAGCTTCTTCAGCAGCTTAGTCTCTGCAGAGGCCGAGAGGGAGCCCCAGTGCAGTGCTGGGGTTTCACGACTCTGCCGTCGGTGGCGAATGGTCCCCGTGGCAACCGCCTTCTGACGTCACGGGCTCTTGACGTCATGTCGGCGTGACATCACCGCGGAGCCCTACCCTCCTGCGTTCTTCTCTGGAAGAGCAGCCAAAGGAGGAGCCCGTGAAAATCGGGGAAGATCCTTACCTGCGTGCGTAATTGTGAGCAGAGTGACTCCTCATCAAACTTCAGAGCAGTTTTGTGTACTTTTCAAAAGTTCATCTCGACGGTTTTCTCTTTCATACTAGCTTGGGAGGGTGGTTCCAAACACTTAAGAGCAGATAAGCCCATTCAGAGAAACCTTGATTATACTTCCCGTAATTTGCTCATTTGAATTTTGTTTAAAGGATTTTTTGTTTGTTTTGCAAAGCCATGATTAACAATTTACTGTAGTTTAGAGATTTATAGGGATGTAGCACATCCTCTAGTTAAAATTATCTTCTACAAGCAAGTTACTTCTCCCGAAAGCGTGCTATCACCAGAGAGAAAAATCACAGAGAAAATAAATCAGAACTGTTTCTGTTAATGAAATGTAAATAGATTTGTTTAAAGAAATTCACAAACAGGACAAATTTGAGGCACTGGTGAAAGAAAATAGTAGTGCAGTACTTGTTTCGCATGTGAGAGACCCTGAGTTCATCCCAGGCACCAAAAGTAATAATAATTAGAGAACATGAAAAAAATTATCTGCTTTTAACTAAAGCATGGAAAATGTTCACACGCAGTCATTTTTAAAAACTAAATTACTCGCTGGAGAATGCTCCATGATCAAGCCTCATTTCCCGCATATGTAAACACCATCAGTAATTGTAATGGGAAAGGGATCGAAAGTTACGGTGTTTCTTCTCTTTTCTTTATAGACATTTTAATAAAACAAGTTATATGATTGTTTTTAGGTTTACTAACCCACTAGCCTATAAACTCCCTGAGGACAGAGACCATGTAGGTTTTGCTTTAAGGTTTTTTTTTTTTTTTTTTTTTTTTGAAGTCACACCCAGGGGTCACTCCTGACTCTATACACAGGAATTACTCCTGACTGTGCACTGGGGACCATATGGACCATATGGGATGCTGGGGATCAAACCCTGGTTGGCAGTGTGAAAGGGAAACACCCTACCCTTTGTACTATCACTCCGGCCCCTTGCTTTAAGTTTTATCCCAATCTTTACGAAATGAAATGCTCTCAATGAATGTATGTTAACTGGAAGGATGAATGTCAGTTCCCCTTTATTTTCCTAAACTCAATGGATGTGTGGTGAATAACTTTTTGTCTAATAGTTTATTCAGAATCAATGTCTGGGAATAAAAGTGTGCAGAATAATGTCTGGGATTTTTCAAAGCAAGCAGTGTAGTTCATTGAATGATTAAAAGATATTTGATACTAATGAATAAAGGTTATTAAACAGTGACTAAGCATAAAGAATATGAAAGAAAATTGTTAATTCCTCTTAGCTTTTTTCAGTCTTTGCAGTTGAATAGCTATTAAGTAGTACATATCAGAATCATAAAGCAAAAAGCATGTTATGATCTAGGCATTTCACCTGAGGCAGTAGATTGACTTAGAACAAAGAAGGTACCTTGAGATTTTTATGAAAAAGGTATGGGATAGCGAATAAAAGATCAAATAGGAGGGGCTGGAGCGATAGCCCAGCGGGTAGAGCGTTGCCTTGCGCGACCGGCCTGTGCCGGCCTGGGTTCGATCCCGGCATCCCATATGGTCCCCCGAGCACCGCCAGGAGTAATTCCTGAGTGCAGAGCCAGGAGTAACCCCTGAGCATCGCCGGGTGTGACCCAAAAAAAAAAAAGATCAAATAGGAGATCAAAATATAACTATTTGTTATATCAAATAGTCTTGAATCACAATAAAAATAGCATGCTAAGGAGAATATTCTAAAATCTCACAATTAACAGGTAATATCTAACTACTTATTTATATTTCTAGTGGAATAAATAGAATCTAGAGAAGCAGAATAGAATAGAATCAGAATCAGAATAGAATCTAAAATACCTGGGATAAAATTAAAAATTATTTAACAAAAGCAGAATAACGACACCATGATCCTATATAGAAAAAAAAAATCAGGGTCTAGGAAATAGCTCAGGTTGCACAGCTCATGCTTAGTATGTGCAAGGCCCTGAGTTCAGTCCCTCAATTCCCAGCACCACAGGCCACGCTCCACCCCCCAAACAGTCCAGAGTGTGGATCTGCTGGCATCAGAGGGCCAGAACACCACTAGGCCTTGACATCGTCTCAACTGCCCTGGGCCTAAGCACTGCCAACGTGGTCCTAGGCCCTCAAGCACACCAAGTGGTCTCCATTAAAAAAAGAAGAGCCAGAGAAATAAAACAGTAGTAGGCTGTTTCCCTTGCATATGACCGACTCAGGTTCAATCCCTGGAATCCCATTTGGTCCTCGGGGCAGATCCTGAGTGCAGAGCCAGGAATTAACTCCTGACCATCACCAGGTGTCCCCCACCCACCACCACCCAAAATAAGCCTGAAAATTAAATTGAAAATGAAGAAAATCAATATGGACCAACTTGGGTTTGAGCCAAATGTTGAACTGAGCAAAATCATAACAGGCACCTCTTATAATGACAATGATGGAATAGAAACTGTGCTGCTAATAAATGAATTATTTTTTATTTTATTTTATTTCTGCTTTTTGGGTCACACTCAGCAACACTTGTGGGTTACTCCTGGCTCTACACTCAGGAGTTTCTCCTGCAGTGCTCTGGGGGACCATGTGGAATGGTGGGGATCGAACTTGGGTCGGCCGCATGCAAAGCAAATGCCCTACCCACTGTGCTATCACTCCAGCCCCTAAATGAATACATATTTTAAAGAACCCAATATAAATTTCATAATTGAAAATTTCAGTATTTTAAATTCATTATACTTAACAGAATGGATGCAACAAGTATGGGGCCAGAGCGAGAGCACAGCGGGTAGGGTGTTTGCCTTGCACGTGGTCCACCTGGGTTCAACCTCTGGCATCCCATATGGCCCCCCAAGCACCATCAGGAGTAGTTCCTGAGTGCAGAGCCAGGAGTAACCCCTGAGCATTTGCCAGGTGTGACCCAATAAGCAAAAAAAAAAAAAGTGCCAGGAAGCTTGAAAAGAAGCAGACCCTATAAGTAGTTCTTATCTGTTTACTACATCTAAGTGGAGTTTCTTTTTCTTTTATATAAGTTCCTTATTAAAAAACCAATTTATTAGTGTTGAATTCTTTTCATTCTTCTTTGAAAGCTTTTTTTTTTCTCCTTTAAATCTGAATGATAACCAGTTGGGTAGAGTATTTGTTCTTGGTTGGAGATTGTTTTCTGTTCGACATTCTTTTTATTTTTTTAATTTTTTGGCTTTTTTAGGTCACACTGGCAATGCTCAGGGGTTACTCCTGGCTCTGCACTGAGGAATCCTTCCTAGTGGTGCTCAGGGGACCATATGGGATGCTGGGATCCAAATGCAAAGCAAACGCCCTACCCACTATATTATCACTCTGGCCCTCAACTTTTTTTTTTTAATATCATGTCATTCTCTTCTGTACTGTAGAAATATGCTAATCCTTTTATGGGCGTTCTTTTATATGTGACTCATTGTTTTTGTCTTGCAACTTTTTTTTTTTCTTTTTTGGGTCACACCAGCAATGCTCAGGGGGTTACTCCTGACTCTGCACTCAGGAATTACTCCGGCAGTGCTCAGGGGACCATATGGGATGCTGGGGATCAAACCCGGGCCGGCATGGCCATGTGCAAGGCAAGCGCCCTACCCGCTGGGCTATCACTCTGGCCCCTTCTCTTGCAACTTTTATGATTCTTTTTTTGTCTTTGGATTTTGCCACTGTAATCATACTGAGTCTTCCTAAGTATTTATTTAGTTTTCTCTTATTTACAATTCAGTGCAAATCGATGAACAACGTGAAGACACGTGACAAGTGACAATTCAGTGACCTTTCTAGATCTAGGAGTCTAACTCTTCTCAGCTTGAGGAAATTCTTGGATATTGTTTCTTCAAAAAAGAATGATATATCTGTTACTGGAGCAATAATTCAGCAAGTAAGGTGTTTGCCTTGCATATGCCTAACCAAAGTTCAACCCCTGGCATCCCATCCCATAAGGGTCTCCTGAGCACTGCTCAGGAGAATGCTGAGTGCAGAGCCAGGAGTAATCCCTGAGCATCATAGGGTGTGACCCAAAAACTAAAAAAAAAATAACAATAAAAAAAGAGTTATCTATCCCTTTTGTTCTTCTCCATGTGGATACCTTATGATATGTATATTCCCCACACCCTCTAGATTTTTTTTTTTTTTTTTTTTTGGGCAGGGACTGGTTTGGACCACATCCGGATGTGCTCAGGGCTTCCTCCTGGCTCTGTACTCAGGAATCACTCCTGGTGATGCTTGGTATTTTCTCTTTTTGAAAAAGAATTGGGGTGGAGAGTGGAGTAATAGTTCATAAGACAATGTAAAGAGGAACATAGCATGCAGAGAGAGAGAGAGAGAGACAGACAGACAGACAGACAGAGTATACCCTTCTTCCCTCTTCTGGAATCCTTATGATATCTATATCCCCCTTTTTTTTAATCAGGGGGTGGTTTGTGCCACATCTGGTGGTACGTAGGAGCCGCTCCTTCCTCTGTGGCATAGGGGTCTCTTGTGGTGCTCAGGACCATATGTGGTATCAAGACTCAAACCAGGGTTTGCACAAGCAAGGCAAATGCCTGACCGCTGTAGTCTCTCTGGCACTATGTTCCTCTTTATGTTGTCCCCATATTGCTCTTGTATTAGGCAAATTCTAATTCTTCTTTTTGCTGATCTTTTGGTTGGTTTCCATTACTTTACCTTTTAGCTCCCAGATTTGATTTGCAGCTTCCGTTCTGCTGCTGAGCCCCATCTATTTTGTTTTCAGGTCAGCTACTGTATTCCTTAGCTCTGTGATTTTTGTCTGGAATTCCTGTACCTTTGTAGATGGTCTTTCCCATTTAGCTCCTCACCTTCAGTCCATATCCTGAGGATTATACCATTTGAGTCTTTTGCAGGTAGTTGGCACAGCTCTGTTGTATTAGTTCTTTCCAGGTCGTGGACTTGAAGCATTGGCGTGGTCAGTTGGGCTTGGATGAACAGGGTTTCCAGCACACCAGTACACAGCAACCACCAAGCTTCCCAGCTCATGCAGCCCTGGCGGAGGCTACCTCATGGCTGGGTCCTAGTCTCTAAGGGGGAGACTGGAGACTCAGTCCCACCTGACGCAGAGTCCACATTCTGGCAGGCTATAGACTATCAAGGGACAGCAGGAAGTGGGCTAACTGGCTATGCTTTCGGATGGCTACAGGGTATTATCAGACTGTAGGGACCTGGCTGTTTCGAGCAATCAGATGCAGACTAGCAGAATTGGATTTGTTTGTCTGCCAGGCAAAAGCACTCTCCATAATCTTTTCTCAGACCCAGACTAGCTCAGCAGTTTGCTGAGGGTGGAGGAGCTCTCCTCGGGGCTGTTACTGTGGAGACTGAGACCTAATATGGTGCCCACCAGCTCCGTTGTTGGCCAATGGTGCCTGCCAGAAACAGACACGCTTATTCCTTGTAAGTTTATTGCTTCTATTAGAGTGTTGCAAGTAGAGGATCAGGTGTTGGATATCAGTGCAACCTCTCTGTTCATGAAGGTGAATTTCTGTACCTTAGAAATTTGGGAGCTGGAGAATAGTACAGGCGGTAGAGTTCTTGCCTTGCACATAGCCAACTTAGGTTATATTCCCTGCACCCCATGGTTTCCCCTGAGCCTGCTAGGTTTTGATCCCTGAGCACAGAGCAAGGAGTGAGCCCTGAGCGCTACTGGAATATGACCCCAAAACCAAAAGCACACAAAAAAAGACATTTCTTCCTGGTAGCTATATGGTGTATCTTTCTTGGTAGGTAGGGGCTTCTCACTTTCTCCCAAGCCTCTGCGTGCTGGATGTGAGGGTGACCTGGCTGTGCCCCCTGTCGCCCATTGACTGTCAGGGTTGATTATCTACTCTTGCTGGCCAGGCAGGAGTGCCCTTCCTCACCGCTCCAGGTGTGTCCCTCCTGAACCTGCTTGCTTATTGCTGGGTCCAGGATGACCTTCCCCTCATAGGGACAGACTTCTTCCATCCAGGGTATATGATTCAGGTTAGTTTCTGTGAAGATTAATCCAAGCTTTGGTGCATATTTACTGTAACCACAAAAGTAGGTAAAAACAAGTCCTTGTTTTTTGAAGGGTCAAAGCAGTCAAATCTCAGGGGGTTAGTCCCCACTCTGATGGTGGGGGGACACGCCTCCTGGCATTGCTCAGGGGACCATGCAGCACTGGAGATTGAGAGCACGAAAAGCATGTCTTTGAGATTGAGAGCATGAAAAGGATGCCCACTGAGAGAACTCTCTGGGCCTATGTCCGTCCTATTTGGATATGCTGGTCCTGTCCCCTGTAAACGTATTTTAGAAAGCAAAACATAACATTCCTAATGAGAAATAATGGCTTACAAACCTAAGGAAAGAAATACTATTGCAAAGAAATTGACATGAATGTTATTTAGATAAGGCATGCCCACTTTACTGCCTGAATTTTCTGTTCCCATTGTCCTAAATACTAGTTTGTTTGATTTAATGAAAAAGCACTCCTAGAACTGAAGAAACCTTTATTATGAAAAAATCCTAGAATATTCTCTTTGAGGGGCTGGAGCTAGTACAGCAGGCAAGAAACTTGCCTTGATCCCCAGCATCCTATATGGTCCTGAGCAGCACCATGAATGATATCTGAACACAGAGCCAGGAATAAGCCCTGAGCACAGCCAGCTTTGCCTCCAAGTATACACACACAGTTGGGAGCTACAATTGGTAGTGCTCATGAGTTACTCCTGGTTCTGCCCTTAAGGATCACTCCTAGCCTCTCAGGGACCATACGGGGTACCAGGATCAAATCCAGGTATGTTGTGTGTAAGGCAAGCACCCTATGCACTGTACTATAGCTCTGGTCCAAACAATATAAATATCTTAAAAGTCATATATGTTAAGCCAGGTATATGCCATCACATGCGTGTGACTCCAGGCTCTATCCCTGGTACCCAAAGCAAAACCAAAATGACATATATCAATATGGTCCTTATATATAGGGAGAGCTGTCATTCACATTGTGGTAGATATTTTATTCATTTATTTTTTGTTTTGGGGTCACACCCAGTAATTCTCAGGGTTTATGCCTGCTTCTGCACTCAGGAATTACTTCTGGCAGTTTTTAGGGGACCAAATGGAATTCTAGACATCAAACTTGGGTCAGCTGCATACAAGGTGAGTGCCCTACCTCCTGCACTATCTCTCTTCTAGCTTACTTTTCCTTATTTTAAAGTTCATTTAGAATATATATATTTATACATATTAGGATACCAATATCCAAGATCAGACAAAATGTGGATCAAGAGGTCTTTTCAAAAGTGGAATCTACCAGGGCCAGAGTGGTAGTCCAGCGGGTAGGGCATTTGCCTTGCACGTGGCCGGCCCATGCCGGCCTGGGTTCGATCCCCGGCATCCCATATGGTGGCCCCAGCACCGCCAGGAGTTATTCCTGAGTGCAGAGCTAGAAGTAACCCCTGAGCATTGCTGGTTGTGACCCAAAAAGCAAAAAAAAAAAAAAAATAAAAGTGGAATCTACCACAAGCATCTGGGAGTCGGAGGTTGGGTGGGACAGAGAAGGGAACAGTGTGCTAAGAATTGTTGTAAGCGATTAATACCAGCCTAGAACTGAGTATTGAATACAGGCAAAAAGATACACATGATAACCTCTAAATGTATGTATCGCAGTCCACAGTGTGTAAGAGAAGAGAGAAAGAGAGAGAGAGAAAGAGAAAAGAGATAAAGAACTCTCCATAGAGGCAGGCTAGGGGAGAGGGGAGGGAATCGGGGACATTGGTGGTGGGAAATGGGCACTGATGGAGGGATGGGTGCTAAAACAATGTATGACCGAAACCCGGACATGAACATCTTGGTAATTGTATATCTCACGATGGTATGATAAAATATTTTTAAAAAGTTCATTTAGAATACTGACTGTATAAATTCTATTGTTTCCCTAAA
Organism: Cryptotis parvus; assembly: GCA_021461705.1. Taxonomy (NCBI): domain Eukaryota; kingdom Metazoa; phylum Chordata; class Mammalia; order Eulipotyphla; family Soricidae; genus Cryptotis; species Cryptotis parvus. The sequence continues at coordinate 24,166 of JAJIBD010009047.1, read as the reverse complement.
AGCGAGACACTCACTTTATTTTTTGTGAAAATATTTGCCAGTATCCTGATCTAAAATAACTGGATTATACCAGAAGAAATGTTATTCCATGAATAAAATTACTAGGTCAGAACATAACTCAAAATCACAAGTGTTTTCCCTGAAGATCTCCACTGTGCTGGAGAGTGTCACATTAGAGCTTTGTAATATGTGCCACATTACTATAGAAATTACTAAGAAGTTCCTCAGGGCTGAGGATGTTACTCATTAGTACAGCACATGCCTTGTGCGTATGAACTCCTGGGCTTGATTCTGCCCCAGTACTGCAGATGAAGTTCCAGCCACCGACCACCACCCACCTATGCTGACCACTATCTAACATATCCAACCCCCACTACTCACTCGCACCACCACCCACCACCCAAGACCATCACAAGTTGTGTACTGCATATTTTACCCTTTTTTGGTCTGGCAATACTCAAGTGTTATTCCTGGTTCTGCACTCAGGAGTTACTCGGACGGTGCTTGTGGGACCATATGGGATGCCAGGAATTGAACCTGGGTCAGCCACATGGAAGGCAAATGCCCTACCTGCTTTGCTATCGCTCTGGCCCTGAATACTTCAATTTTATGAAGAAACTTTCTATTACTTTATCAGGAAAACAGTTTCATTTTGTTACTCAGGGGAACTGGGCAGTTATCAGGTTATTAGGATTTCTGTTTTGAGGCATTCGTCATACATGTGAGACCTGTGCATTACCTCTGGCTCCCAACCTAGAACCCATTCAGGAGCTTCTTAAATGGAACTGGCAGTGCAGAATACAGTGAATATTTGTAGAGTTGGTCTCACTGAATTAATGCTGAGCTGGTCAGTGCCAACTCTTCAATGGAGCATTGCTTTTGCACAAGTAGTTCCAATGTCAATATATTTTGTACTTTATGTTAATTATAAGTTGATAGATCGTGATTTAACCTTAGAGAAAATGGAAAATGGCAGCACAAGTCCAGAAGCATTAGGGGACTGGGCAGATAGCTCTGGAGCACATGCTTTGGATGTGGACATCTCAAGTTTAGTTACTAGCACTGCATATCTCCCTCAGCCACCACTGGCTGTGGCCTTGGTGGTCCCCAGCATTAAACGATCGGGCCTCTTGGTCTGAGTGGGTATCTCTGGCAGTGGTCCCTGGACCTGCTCCACACTCAGGCGTTTCATCACCACTCCCAAAGCATTAGCAGAAATATGACTGGTTAGAGAAAAGAGAGCAAGGTGAAAATTATCTGATGAGTATAGAACTTCTTAAATGGCATATGTGTTTAAAGAAGCAGGTGGGTAGGGTATTTGCCTTGCTGACCAGGGTTGATCCCCGGCAGCCCATATAGTCCCCCGAGCACCGCCCAGAATAATTCCTGAGTGCAGAGCCAGGAGTAACCCCTGAGCAATGCTGGGTGTGACACAAAAAAAAAGCAAAACCAACAAATAAATAAAATTTAAAAAAATAAAGGAGCTTTCTTGGAACAAGGCTCCTGACATTAGCATAAAAGGAAAGAAATCAAAATCAAAGTGAAGGGAGATTAGTAAATTATATTCTACCCCTTTCCCTCATGTCCTAAATTTAAGCCATTAATAATCTTTGATTAAACCTCAGCTTCTCTGGGGCCGGAGTGATAGCCCAGCGGGTAGGGCGTTTGCCTTGCATGCAGCCAGCCTGTGCCGGCCTGGGTTCGATCCCGGCATCCCATATGGTCCCCGAGCACCGCCAGGAGTAATTCCTGAGTGCAGAGCCAAGAGAAACCCCTCAGCATCACCGGGTATGACGCAAAAAATAAATAAAATAAACCTCAGCTTCTCCTTCTTTGCGGTGTCAGGGATTGGACCCAGATCTCCCGTCTGGAAGACAAAGTGCTCTACCACTGCATGATAGCTAGAGTCCCCGTTTTACTCAGGTCTTGGTGGGAAATCTCCCAACACCAGCAGAGAGCACATCTCCATTTACCGAGCTCAATAGTTAGTGTTTCTCTCTTTGCTTTCTTCTAAGTCCTATATCAGGGTGGGTTGTTTCTGTTCTGCTACTGAATCCCATGGAACCAGCACAGTGCCTAATCCATGGTATATGTTCAATACACAGTTCATGTATGAATTAATATGAGGGGTCGACTTTTGTCAAATATATATATATATATAAAATAAGAAATCACAATGAGAAGCTTTAGAATATTTTATTTATTACTTTCATTCAAAACACAAGTACATTAAAATATCTAGCTGCCTATTTTTTTTTTTTTTTTTGGTCCGGGTGCGGGGTTCCTGCTCTGGCGGGGTGGGGGGTATGGGTGCGGGTCGCCCGCCGGGGGTGGGGGGGAACCGCTCGCTCGCCCATCTATTTTTAATTGCTGTGTATGTTGTTACAATAGTGTTAAAATTTATGGTATTGAAGTACAAAATTTCTGCACTACCCCAACCCTCACCACCAATGTGCCCATGATCCTCCACCAATGTCCCTAGGTCACCTCCAACGTGACCTTCTGTCTTCCTTCCTTCCGCACTGTTTATTTAGTTGCCCTTTTTTTTTTTTTTTTTGGGTCACACCTGGCAATGCTCAGGGGTTTCTCCTGGCTCTGCACTCAGTGCCCTGGTGGTGCTCAAGGGACCATATGGGATGCCAGGGATCGAACCTGGGCCAGCATGGGCGGCCGCATGCAAGGCAAACGCCCTACCTGCTTGGTTATCGCTCTGGCCCCTTAGTTGCCTATTTTAGTTAGGTCTCTTTCAACTGAAAGTAACAACCAGTTAAAACACCTCTAATAAAAAGAAATCATTGGTTCACTTAGTATTAAGGACTGACAATGAACACATAGTTCACATGGATCCAGGTACTTAAAAGAGTATCACCAGGGACCTTTCATATTATTTCAGCTTTGCTTTTCCTCTGTGTTGGTTCCTAATCCCAATGCCCACATCCGTCCCAAAAAGATATTCTAGCAAAAAAAAAAAATTCCACTGAATGACTATTAATGCAAGGATAGATGATGTGTCAATGAATGGGGTATTTCAAACACCTTTGTTTAATTTTTTCCCACATTCTTTTTTTATTATTATACCACCGTGAGAAATATAATTACAAAACTTTCATGATTACATTTCAGTCATACAGTGTTCCAGCACCCATCCCTCCACCAATGTCCATTTCCCACCACCATTTCCCCCTGTTTCCTTCCCCCACCCCAGCCTGCCTCTATGGCAGGTACTCTGCTTCCTCTCTCTCTCTCTCTCTCTCTCTCTCTCTCTCTCTCTCTCTCTCTCTCTATCTATCTATCTATCTACCTACCTCCCCCTTTTCTTGCACATTGTGGCTTGCAATCCACACATTTAGGGTTTATCATGCATATTCCTTTGCCTACATTCAGTGCTCAGTTCTAGGCTGGTATCATTTCCAGCAATTATTAGCACACTGGTCCCTTCTCTGTCTTACCTAACCTCTGATTCCCACACTTTGTGTAGATTCCACCCACTGACAAGTCCTCCTGATCCATGTTTTATCTGGCTTTGGATATCAATATCACACTATTTTTTATATCCCACAAATGAATGCAGTCATTCTATATCTCCTTTTCCCTTTGGCTCATTTCACTCAGCATCATGATCCTCTCCATGTCCATCCACTTATAGGCAAATTCTGTAACTTCATTTTTCCTAACAGCGGCATAGTATTTCATTGTGCAGAACTACCATAGTTTGTTTATCCAGTTGTCTGTTCTCGGGCACTCAGGTTGTTTCTAGATTCTGGCTATTGTGAATAGTGCTGCTATGAACATAGAAGTGCACATATACCTTTATTTTTTTTTTTTTTAATTTTATTTTGGTTTTTGGGCCATGCCTGGCAGTGCTGTGCTCAGAGGTTTCTTATGGCAGTGCTTGGGGGACTATCTGAGATGCGAAGAGTCGAACCCTGGTAGTCATGTGCAATGTAAAAGCCCTACCCACTGTACTGTTTCACTGGCCCCTTTGTTTCATTGTTAAGCAATTGAAACCACAGTCGTGTGCCACTGGTATATTTACCAGTATATACCACTGTATTTTATAAATTAGTTTCATCTAGTTGCTAATGTAAGTCCCTAAAGGCCCTTTTATTTTAATGATCAAGATGTTTCTACCCGTTGGGGCTGGTGCAATAGCCCAGCGGGTAGGGCGTTGCCTTGTACCAGGCTGGCCTATGCCGGCCTGGGTTCGATCCCCAGCGTCCCATATGGTCCCCCGAGTACCGCCAGGAGTAATTCCTGCGTGCAGAGCCAGGAGAAACCCCTGAGCATTGTCGGGTGTCACCCAAAAAAAAAGCTAAAAAAAAAAAAAGATGTTTCTACCCCCGGGACCGGAGTGATAGAACAGCAGGTTGGGGGTTGGGGTTTGCCTTGTACACAGTCAATCTGGGTTCGATCCCCGACTTCCCATATGGTCCCCCTAGAACTGCCAGGAGCAATTCCTGAGTGCAGAGCCAGAAGTAACCCCTGTGCATTGCAGGGTGTGACTCAAAAAAGCTAGACAGACAGACAGACAGACAGACAGACAGACAGACAGACAGACAGACAGACAGACAGACAGACAAGATGCTTCTACCTTGAATTCCTACTAGGTAGTTGTCTCATTTCCTTCCTTCCCCCCCCCCCCCCTCCCCCACCAGATCTGTCTTGGACCAATCAGGAGTAACACTCTGTGGCGAGCAGGGCTGATCTTTCAGCTCCCCCATGTGGTACAGACTGGTATTACCTATGTTTTCCATTCAGAGGCGGGAATTACCTATTCCAAAACGTGAGCACAATTAATACAAAAGTAAATTATAGTTAGAAAAAAAGACTTATAGACGGTTCCCTAAAATTACTTTCTTCCAAATAAAGATAAAATAGAGACAGGAGACACAATACAGCGGGGAAGCACTTGCCTTGCACGCAGCTGACCTGGGCTCAATTTCTAGCAGCATGTAATGGCTCCTTGAACACTGTCAGTGATCCCTGAGCACAGAGCCAGGAGTAACCTCTGACTACTGCCAGGTCTGGCCCCAAAAAACAAGACAAAGAGATTAAATAGAACATTTTAAATGACAGTCGTAATTTTTTCTGCCCCTCAGGATAGATCATCCGAGACACACGCGCACTGGAGAATACTGACGGTGCAACCCACATCGCACACATGCCCCAAATGAGAGACATACAATATCCAATGAAGCAACTGTTTTCCGTATTGGGCAAAGTTGGAAGGGACCTAAATATGCATTACCAGGTAAAATTTTAAAATTTTAATATGTATTTTATGAAATATTTATTACAAAGAAATGCCATATGAAATATTTATTACAAAGAAATGCCATAGAGCCAGTTAAATAATCTGGTTCAATCTATCCACCGAGGGGCTAGAGTGGTAATTCAGAGTATAGAATGTTTGCCTTGCTTGCAGCTGACCCAGGTTGATCTTCAGCATCCCATACAGTTCTCCAAGAACCACCAGGAGTAATTCCTTAATATAGAGTCAGGAGGAACCCCTGAGCGCTGATGGGTGTACACCCCTGCCCACTTCACAATCCCCCAAATACGACTACCTATTGGGAGAAAAGGAAGTTTTTTCCTGATATGACACACAGTACATGAGCCCACTTTAAAGTAATGTGTAAGGGCTGGAGCAATAGCACAGGGTAGGGCGTTTGCCTTGCATGCAACCGACCTGGGTTTGATCCCCAGCATCCCATAAAGTCCCCATTCATTTCCAGGAGTAATTCTTGAGCATAGAGCCAGGAGTAACCCCTGAGCATCGCTGGGTGTGACCCAAAAAAGCAAAAAATAAATAAATAAATAAATTTTTTTAAGTTTAAAACAAATAAAATAATGTGTATTTTAAAAATATATTAAATCATTATATATATTATTTATGACTATATACAAAAATATAATATGAACATATCCATTGCAATAGAGAAAACCTAAGTAAGGATAATGGTAATTCTGGAAAGGGAAAGAATTGGTATTGGGAGAGGTCTGGAGAGAAGGAAGAAAGAGAGAGAGAAAGAGAGAGAGAGAGAGAGAGAAAAAGAGAGAAAAGAAATAAAGAACCTGCCACAGAGGCAGGCTAGGGGAGGGCGGGAGGGAATAAGGGACATTGGTGGTGGGAGATGGGCACTGGTAGAGGGATGGGTGCTGGAACACTGTATGACAGAAACTCAAATATGAACATCTTTGTAATTGTGAGTGTAAGATAATTGTATATCTCACGGTGTTATAATAAAATATTTTTTAAAAATTAACAAACGCCAGAAGCAGGCTCCGTGATACACACACATATTCTGAATATTTTTAATGTATTCAAATTATCATGTGATATTAAAATATTTAGTAAAAGAAATGAAAAAAAGTAGAGTGCAGTGGGTAGGGCACTTGTATTGCATGTGGCAGACCCAGATTGATTCCAGGATCCCATGTTGTCCCCTGAACCCTGCAGGAGTAAGCCATGAATGCACAGCCAGGAGTAAGCTCTGAACACCACTGGGTATGGCCCCCTAAAACGAACATATGAATATATACATGTATAACTAGAAAAGCCAAAGCTTTTATTTTGGGGCCACACCCAACATCCAGAGCTCAGGGTTTACTTTTGGCTCTGCACTCAGGGTCACTTCAGCAGGTCTCAGGGGACCATATGAGATGCTGGAATCAAACCAATCAAACCCTTACAGGCAGAGTGCATCTCTCTAGCTCAAGCCAAACGTTTCAATTCCATTTTACACCAGAGCAAACTCATTTGGAAATGAAGTGGAGCAGATCATCTACGTGAACACTAAAAGGACCAAAAATTATGACAGGGATAGATTTGGAGGAATCCATTGTTACTGGAAACGTTACTGGCTCCAGCTCGAGCAAATAAGGGGAATAACGGGATGTCGACAAATAACGGGATGTCAAGTGATCAAGTGATAGATTTGGAGGAAATTATATCAGGCCCAGAGCTAAGCTCTTCAGAAAACAAGGGGGAGTCCCCTGTGGTTATGTAGATAACATCCCCCAATGGAACTACTGTTGGTATAACCTGGTAATAGGCTGGAGGTTTATGGAGGAGAAAGAGATTACCTGAAAGAAACTAGGAAGACAAAGACCATACTCACCCTATGACAAGGCTTAGTGGGAAAAGGGCACAAAGAGAGCAGGGTGGGGGGGGGAAGCCATGGTTCCTTGTTATTTATCTATTTATTTTTTCTTTTTGGATTCTGACAGTAGGGCAGCGATGGCCCAACACGTTCAGTGGCACTGGTTCAGGGTTAAATCTGAACCTGAATTAAGGCATCAAGCTATTTTCTAGATCCTCTTAATTCCTTTAGAACAAGAAAGTTAGACATCACTCAGAAAAAAAAGCAAATATACAGTAGATTTTGCCAGTGACAGCTCATGATTTACAAAGGTTCCTAATAAATAAATATAAATGGATCAATAAAAAAACTCCCAATAAGTGTATCCAATAATTTTAAAGGCCTATATGAAATGTAAAGTACTGCAAAAAAATGTAAGGTGTTATGACTGTGTCTACAATTGAGAAAACTTCCTTCTGCTTTCATGCTTTTATCCTATCTATCATCTATCTATCTATCTATCTATCTATCTATCTATCTATCTATCTATCTATCTATCTATCTATCTATCTATCTATCTATCTATCTTTTTTTTAGGATCTGTGACTTTGTTTTAATCATCTTAATGTTCTTATGACCACATAACTTACAAATTGTGCTAATAATATTCTATACTAATGAGTTGGCAAAAGCACCGTTATCAATTACACATATAGGATTAATTTTCTAAGTAGTAACTGAATTTCTGAGTAGCTGCTAAAAGACTACATGAACTGCATCATGGTCTGACTTTAGTAAAGAACAAGCAGAATTTGCCACTCTCATCTTACCAGGCTAAATCTTAAAAGCCTCTGACCTGAAGATCTAAAAGTTGCAAGAAGTGTTAAGTAGTCTTTATTTGATGTTACATATACATCACATTAAAATACTTTCCAGTAAGTGAAAGGCAACATTTTAGATATAGGGAATTTTTAATGAAATCAGCACAATTAAAGAGATAGGGGCCACTGTCAACTAATCTTCAAGCTTTGCTGTTATCAGGCTAAGAAGCACAACCTATGGAGACAGTGGTTTCCTCAGTCTTTAGATATTAATATAGGCAGTTCTATAAATCTGAATAGAAAACTATTCTCCCACAGGTACGAGATGGCAATCTCCATCTCTTGGAAAGGTGAACATGAGGAATTAAGTTCAATCATCTTTTGGAAAGGGACTTGCTGACCTGGAATTATCATTAAAATTCAAAAAGCTGATCATTTCAACACAAGCCAATCTTATTTAAATCAGGGCTGCCCAACAAAAATATGCCATCAGCCACTCATGATCCGAATTCTGGTGAAGAGATGGATTTAAATATGGTACATATAAAAGTCATGAGACATCTGTTTTGTAATAAATAAGGGGGTGCCAACTATTACTCATTAGTAGCCTTTTTGAGGTAAGCTATCAACTCTGCCCTTTCCGTCTTCTTCTTAATGCCAGCAAAGATCATTTTGGTTCCAGGGATGTACTTCTTGGGATTCTCCAAATACTCCATCAGCGTGTCCTCTCCCCAGGTGATACCTTTGTTCTTGTTGGCATCGGTGTACGAGAATCCAGGGGCCTGGCCCGTCTTTCGCCCAAACAGACCGTGGAGATTGGGCCCAGTCTTGTGCTTGCCTCCCTTCTCCACTGTATGGCACTGAGCGCACTTCTGGACAAAAATCTTCTTGCCCTTCTCAATATCACCCATCTTAGAATCGCTCCTTCGTCGCACGTGACACAGAGGGTCTCGCTTGCAGGGCCGATGTCCCGCTCTTTCTATCTATCTATCTATCTATCTATCTATCTATCTATCTATCTATCTATCTATCTATCTATCTATCTATCTATCTATCTATCTATCTATCTATCTATCTATCTATCTATCTATCTATCTATCTATCTACCTACCTACCTACCTACCTATCTATCTATCTATCTATCTATCTATCTATCTATCTATCTATCTATCTATCTATCTATCTATCTATCTATCTATCTATCTATCTATCTATCTATCTATCTATCTATCTATCTATCTATCTATCTATCTATCTATCATCTATCTATCAATCTATCTATCTATCTATCATCTATCTATCTATCTATCTATCTATCTATCTATCTATCTATCTATCTATCATCTATCTATCTATCTATCTATCTATCTATCTATCTATCTATCTATCTATCTATCATCTATCTATCTATCTATCTATCTATCTATCTATCTATCTATCTATCTATCTATCTATCTATCTATCTATCTATCTATCTATCTATCTATCTACCTCCTATCTATTTTGCCTTTTTGTGTCACACCTGGCAGTGCTCAAGGGTTACTCCTGGCTCCGCACTCAGGAATTACTCCTGGCAGTCCTCAGGGGACCATATGGGATGCTGGGGATCGAAAGCAGGTTGGCTGCATGTAAGGCAAATGCCCTCCCCACTGTGCTATCGCTCTGGCCCCTGCTTTCATATTTTTATTTTATTTTATTTTTTTTCCTTTTTGGGTCACACCCAGCGATGCTCAGAGGTTATTCCTAGCTCTACTCTTAGGAATTACTCCTGGCAGTGCTTGGAGGACCATATGGATGCCGGAGATAGAACATCGAACCCAGGTTTGATCAAACCTGGGTTGGCCTCATGCAATGCAAAGCAAATGGCCTACCCGTTGTGCTATTGCTCCAGCCCCCTTTACTTGTTTTTTTATTTTATTTTATTTTATTTTTTGCTTTTTTGGGTCACACCCGGCAATGCTCAGGGGTTTCTCCTGGCTCTGCACTCAGGAATTACTCCTGGAGGTCGTCGGGGACCATATGGGATGCCGGGGATCGAACCCAGGCCGGCCTGGGCCTGCCGCGTGCAAGGCAAAAGCCCTACCCACTGGGCTATCGCTCCGGCCCCTTTACTTGTTTTTTTTTTTTAATTGACAATATTCTCTTCCAGTTTTGTTTTGGGGAGGCACACCTGGGAGTGCTCAGTGTTACTCCTAGCTCTGTGCTCAGGGTCATTCTTGGAGGGCTTGGGAGACCATGTGGGTTGTTGGAGATTGAACCCAAGTCAGTCATGCACAAGACAAGCACCCTAACTGCTCTGTTACCGTTCTCTTCCAGATTTATTAACTCTTCCTTTATGGTTCCACTTGAGTTTCCTACAAACATTTCTAAAATCTGGGCAGAAAAACTCTCTCCTTTAGGCAAAACAATATAGTACAACCTTAATTGCTCTCCTTATTCTATCTTAAACACAAATACAATTATGTTAAACAGCTTAACAGAAACTCACATCCTTCATATCTCAACTCCAAATACAACATGACAAATTTTAAAGCTGGAAGAGAACTCAAGAACAGCATAGGTAACCTCATTATTTATACGGTTGATTTACTCAGTATGTCTTTTGTCTAACTGAATTGGCTGGTCAACATTAGTAACAGGGATAGAATCATTGCTACTCTCCAGCTTTCTTGTGGTTCTCTGAGAAAAATAGAAATGTTACAATCAGCATATACATGGCACTATTCAAGGTCAGCTCTTAGGCAGGACAGTCAAATTCAAACCTTAGATTTGCTACTCTTTAGATGTCTGACATTGGTGAGGTGAGATTAATTCTAACTGTTCTGTGTCCCAGTTTCTTGTAAAATGGAAGGCATGATTTTATCTATGCTCTGGAATTTGTAATAAGCATTAAGTGAATTAATGTACTTAAATACCTAGATAACCAGGAATCTAAACTGCTGTTCTGTTACTACTTAGTATATACTCTGCAAATTGCTGCCAAAGCAGATTGAACAGAAGCTAGAGATTTCATCCATAGCTATTTTGTTTTTTTTTTGCTCTGGAAATAAAATAACAACCAGAACAAAATAAACACCCCCTCCCCAAATCTTTACAAAACCTACTCATAAATTTAGATCACAGAGTGATCTAAATTTCTTTGAAAACTGGAAGGCTGGAATCTTTGGTGAGAGTTTTGATGCAGTAAAAATGTACTGGAGCTAAAAAAAGGTGTTCCTCTGATCCAAACCACTCATACCATGGGAACAACTAGATCTCCCTGGTTTCCACTCTCCTAGCCTGGTGTTGGGGATTTTTTTTTTTTTTTTTGGTCACCGCGTGCTCAGGGGTTCTCTGGCTCGCACTCAGGAATTACTCCTGGCGTGCTCGGGGGCGGGTGCGGCCAACACCCTCCCGCTGGGCTCGCCGCCCTGGTTGGGGATTTAATCTTGAGCCTCCCAGGGAAAGACAAGTTCTTTGTTGCTGAGCTACATTCTCCAGCCTTGAAATATCCATGGGGGGGGGGGCATACCCAGAGGTGCTCAGGCCATACCCATAATCCCGACCACATGTGATGCTGGGGATTCAACTCGGAGATTCAACTGCGTGCAAGGCAAGTGCCTTATCCGCTTGCTGTCCTCTCGCCAACTCACCAGTTTCTGTCTTTTAACTTTTATGAATTCTACTTTTTTTTTTTTTTTGTCTTTTTTGGGTCACACCCGCGACGCTCAGGGGTTACTCCTGGCTCTGCACTCAGGAATTACTCCTGGCAGTGCTCGGGGACCATATGGGATGCCGGGGATTGAACCCAGGCCGGCACAGGCCAGCCACGTGCAAGGCAAACACCCTACCCGCTGGGCTATCACTCCGGCCCCACTACTTGCTTTTTTAAAGTTGTGTCCTAGACTCAAACAATCTCAACAGAGGAGGAATTAATAATCTAGTGGTGCCCTGTATTTTTTTTCCTTTTCTTTTCTGCTTTTTTGGGTCACTCCTGGCAATGCTCAGGGGTTATTCCTAGCTCTGCACTCAGAAATTACTCCTGGTGATGCTCAGGGGACCGACCATATGAGATGCAGGGATGGAACTCTGGTTGGCCGCTTGCAAGGCAAATGCCTTACCCGCTGTGCTATCGCTCAGGCCCTGGTCTGCATTTTTCAACAATTCAGCAGGATAAAACACAGCAGGAGAGAAAACAAGAACAGAGTTGCAGTGTACAAGCTATAGCAGACCCTGAAGGAATAAGAACGCCCACTGAGTGGTAGAAGAGCTGCTGGTGGAGTGGGCTCTGAGAACTGATTTTGAAAAAGAAGGTGTTGGAGACATTAGGGCATGCACTTTATGTATTTCATAATCCAGGAGTTCAGTTTTAGAGAACATGGCAAGATGGGAGAAATGGGCTGTTAGATAATAAAAGCCCCTTAATTTGGGGACTGGAGCGATAGCCCAGCAGGTAGAGTGTTTGCCTTGCACATGGCTGACCCAGGTTCGATCCCTGGCATCCCATATGGTCCCCTGAGCACTGCCAGGAGTAATTCCTGAGCAAAGAGCTAGGAGTAACCCCTGAGCATCGCGGGTATGACCCCAAAATTAAAAAAAAAGCCCCTTAATTTGGAGGCAGTTATTGAAAAGCTTTATATATATATATATATATATATATATACACCTGGCAAGCTACCCGTGTCGTATTTGATATGCCAAATACCAGTAATAATTATAGACCTCATTCCCATGACCTGATGGAATGGTTTGAGGCTCTTTATGTTCCTGGAGCAAGCAGGTACTCTTGGGCTCTACTTGCATGAGACAGGTCATATGGAGATGTTACTGGTGCCCGCTCGAGCAAATCGATGATGAACGGGAGACAGTGATACAGTGATATATATAAAGCTGCTTTATATATATATATATATATATATATATATATATATATATAAAGCTGATATATAGGGGATATATATATATATATATCATGAAACCACAATTTGACTTGAATCAATTGTATCGCTTGTATCACTTGTCTTCCTGTTGCTCATCCATTTGCTCGAGCGGGCACCAGTAACATCTCCATTCGTCCCTGTCCCATGCTAGTGTAGCCCAAGGGCATCTGCTTGCTTCAAGAACATAAAGAGCCTCAAACCCTCAGGTCATGAGGTCTATTATTGTTACTGTTTTTAAGCATATCGAATACGACACGGGTAGCTTGCCAGGCTCTGCCGTGTGGGTGTCTTAAAATCAATTATGCCTGGTAATTACCACCACCAACTTCTGCCAAACATGTTTGTTTGAGAAAGGAAATGTGGTAAAACTTACAATGTTCTACAAAATAGATTTTATTTTATTTTGCTTTTTTTGGGTCACACCTGGAGATGTTCAGGGGTTACTGCTGGTGTTGCTTAGGAGACCACATGGGATATCAAGGATCGAACCTGGTTCAGCCACACACAAGGCAAATGCCCTACCCACTGTACTATTACCCTATGCCACGAAACAGATTTTAAAAGCAATTGCCACTTTAAGGAAAAAGAAAAGATATCTTTATAGTGGATGAAAGTGTGGTGTTTCTCCCTTCTGTTTTTACTCTTTTAAGATTTTCCCCCCACCCCTAGTTTATTACATTATGTGTGTGTTGGGGGGAGGGTCGCATACTAGGTTTGGAGATGGGATCTGCATATTTATGGGGTATGAAACCAAAATGGGCAGTGCAGGGACGGCACTAGAGAAGGCAGGGATTGAGGCCTTCTGCACTGCATGGAGGACATTCTATCCATGAGCCACATCCATGGGATGAATTTAAATAAATTCAATTTATTTAAATAAACTGAATTTATTTAGTTTATATAAATAGAAATAAACTCAGGCTGGAGCGATAGCCCAGCGGGTAGGGCATTTGCCTTGCCGCGGCCGGCCCATGCCGGCCTGGGTTCGATCCCCAGTATCCCATATGGTCCCCTGAGCACCGCCAGGAGTAATTCCTGAGTGCAGAGCCAGGAGTAACCTCTGAGCATCGCCAGGTGTGACCCAGAAAGCAAAAATAAACAAATAAATAAATAAATAGAAATAAACTGAAAAAGAAAAAAAAGTACAATTAATAAATTAAAATCATATTTATTGAGCTCTCCTTGTCATTGGGAAAGTATTACGTTCATTAAGTAAAATAAGTATTTTACATCGAAAATAAGTTAAATTCAGAGGAGGGGTGGCATCTTCAGGTGGTATTTTGTAAACTATGCCAAAAATACTAGATGAAAATTCTAAGTAAGGAAATAAAAACTCTTACCTTCTACATTACTGATTTAATACATTTCCGGAACAACTGAAAGCTGGTTTTGTACAACCAAAATAGTGCACACCCACATTTACTAATTTAATATGATAGCTTGTTGAGTAGTAATAAAGATATTTAGGCAGAAGAGACGTTTCTCCAGTTTTAACAGGTAAAAAGATCTCTTCACCTCTGACAGCACCACTTCGGATAGTAGCCTGCGAACTCAGACAATCGCTTGGCGGGAAAAGTGTATTTACAGAGCAAATTCGCACAATCTGTTTCTGTTTAGTTTATAAACTGCGATCGAGACCATCAGCGTCCGTGCCTTGTGGGACTTGAAGTCCAGAGGGAAGAAGCGATCGGGACTGCGGTCGCCTGGAAGCCGGTAGCCCTTGCAGGTCCGGACACGAAGGACTACAACTCCCGACAGACCTTGCAAGGTGGCGCCGCAATTACGGGCAACCAACCGGCTGGGAGCAGGGCAAGCCCCGCCCCCCGACTCCGGAGGACGGTCTCCACCAATGGCCGCGCTCCCAGAGCAGAGCCCGAGGGGTTAGGTTGTGAGGCTCCGGCCGGGGGCGGGGAGGAGCCGAGGGGATTCAGAACCAGCTCGGCCGCTGGGTGGGTCGGGGCGTTCGGCGCGCCCTTGCTTGGAGCGGCCGTGGCCGGGCTGGGCGCCGGCAGTGGGAAACGGCGGCGCGGCTGGAAAATGCCAGTCCACTCCCGAGGGGATAAGAAAGAGACGAACCATCACGATGAGATGGAGGTGGACTTCGCCGAAAACGAGGGGAGCAGCTCCGAGGACGAGGACACGGAGAGCTCGTCGGTCTCCGAGGATGGCGACAGCTCAGGTGCGCGACCCACCAGAGCTAGAACCTCGCGTCCCCGCTCGGGGCTCCGCGACAGGCCGCTTTCCGCACGCCGGGCAGCTGCGTCCTGCTGGGAGAGCGGGGCGGGGTGGAGGGAAGGGGCGGAGACTGGCGCCCGGCCCTCGGCGGCTCCCGGGCACCGAGCGGGGTGCTGCAGCCGGCTGCCGGCGGGCGGATCCTGATGGACCGAGCAGGCGGGACCGGTTGGGAGCCTGGTGCGCCCCGATCGCTCTCACGCCCCTCCCTGGGGGTCTCCAGGCGGTGCAGGCTTGGAAGCAAAAGCCTGGGATGCCCGCAGCTTGTCCGGAGGACCTTGGAAATGCCACCTCTCCCCCCCAAACCTCTGTGCGATCCCCTTATGTCCCCCCCCATCCCGCCCCTTTGCAGCCCCCACATTTCAGCAGGGTGGATGGTAGGGGCTGATGGAGGTGGGTTTGTGGACTTGATGAAACCCCTTGATCGTTTGCGCTGCGCTCTCTTGCTTGGGCGGTGGGGGGTGGGAATGGGGGAGAACTCGGGGAGCTGTCCCGTTTATGGCCTCCCCCAAACTTTCCAAGACCTACCTGAGCCCAGCATCGGAGCTGGTTGTAGACTGTATGCTGATGAATGGGATGCTTTTGTCAATTTTGTTTGAAGATTGGTACTATCATCTTCCCTTCCATCTATTTAACTTGGGGGGCAATTCCAGGTTTTTCTTTGCAGAGGGGGCAGGCGGACACTTACACAAAAAATCAGTTCTGCAAGCTTTCGGGAATGGGTATTTAAAGAAAAGAAAGGAATTTGTGACCTGAATTCTTTCCCTTCTGTTTATATGATGATGTCTTCCTTTGTCTTAGCCTGATTGGGGTCATTTAAAGGGAAGGTTGCTGACAGGTTGATGACAGCCTATTATCACCCCATTCATTCTCATCCATTCTCTTCAGGTTTCCCTTTCAAAGCCCACCTTCCTGGAAGGCTGCGGTTTCAGTACATCAGCAGACTAAAAACAAGTATTTTTGAGGGACTTCTTGCAGTGCTGGGCAGTAATTACTTAAGTGAGAGAACTGTTATCAATTACTCACTTGTCTAAGTTTGCCAGGTCAACAATTAATAGTAAACAATGCTGTAGGAATTCAAAGTCTGAAGAAATCTTTTCAGAGTAGGCAGCTAGCATAGGCTGTGTGGGGTTTACCCGAGTTGTCTTGAAGGATGAGTCGAGTTTGACTCTGGTTGTAAATGATGAGGATTTCCATTGGGAGAGATATATAAGAGGTACAAAGGCCAGAGTTTAAAGCTTATGTAAAGGTGAGGAAGCTAGTTTGATTGGAGAAGAACTTGAAGTAGAAAATTGTAAAGCATGATCCAGATATGAAATATATTTTAAAATGCACCCCCCCAAAGCACAGATACTGAATGACAAGTGCAAATTTAGGGACCGAGTTAAAAAGGAAAATCCGAGGGGCCAGAGAGAAATTACAGAGGTTAAATAAGGTGCTTGTCCTACACGTGGCAGACCCAAGTTTGAGCCCTGGTACTGCATATGGTTCCGAGCAGACCAGAAGCGATCCCTGATCACCGCGATGTGTGGACCCCATACCCCTATAAATATAATTCAGTTTAAAAAAAAGGAAAAATCACAGAAGCAGGAGAATGTGGGAGTATGAGCAGAAACAGAAAGTAATACACTATTTGAGGTTAAGAAGAAAGAGAATTGATGTTGATATATGAAGATATGTTGCTGATTTATGTTGCTTTTCAGTTGAAGGCTTTCTTTTTTTTCTTTTTCCCTTACACCCGGCTACACTCAGGGGTTCCACCTAGCTCTGCGCTCAGGAATTACTCCTGGCAGTGCTCAGAGGACCATATGGGATGCCAGGATCTCAACCTAGGTGGGCTACTGTGCAAGGCAAACCCCCTACCCACTGTGCTATGGCTCTGGCCCCTCTGGAGGCGTACTTAAGGGTTCACTTATGCAGGCACTGGAACCTCATGTAACTTGGAATCGCACTCATTAATGAAAGTCAGTGAGATTTTAACATTGAGGACTATAGGGAAAGAATATCTAGGTGGTATGAGACTCTGTTAGCCAAATCTATAAAACTTTTTTTTTTTGTTTGCTTTTTGGGTTACACCTGGCAATGCTCAGGGGTTTCTCCTGGCTCTGCACTCAGGAATTACTCCTGGCGGTGCTCCAGGGACCATATGGGATGCCGGGGATTGAACCCGGACCGGCATGGGCGGCCCGCATGCAAGGCAAACGCCCTACCCGCTGGGCTATTGCTCGGCCCTATGAAACATAATTTATTTTCAGATAGTCTGTGGATGCTTTATAGAGTCTTATCTCACAAAATGGCACTTGTTGACTTTCTCCCCCTTTGATATTGAATGTTCTGTTGTGGTTTTATTTATTTGTTTGTTTATTTGTTTAGGGGCCCACAGCAGTCGTGAACAGGGCTGCTCCTAGTGGTGTTCTGCAGAATTCAGTTCATGCAGAAGTCAGCCAGGGTTTGAACCCATCACCCGGCTTGTAAAGCATTTGTACTAACCCTTTTAGCTGTCTACCCAAACTCCCGTGTGATTTTTTTTAAACCTCTTTGATTCTATTCCTAGAAAATGGACACCTTTATTTATGAAGAACATGATAGTTTGATCTACACATTAAGCTTTTCAAGTGCAAAGAAATTAAAATTTTAGTTTGCTTCTTTGTATGTTAAGCTTTTACAGTAAAACTTTTTTTTTTTTTGCTCCTTTTGGGTCACACCCGGCAATGTTCAGGGGTTACTCCTGGCTCTTGGCTCAGGAATTATGCCTGATGGTGCTCGGGGCATCATATGAATGCTGGGGACCGAACCCCGGGCAGCCATATGCAAGGTAAATGCCCTACCCACTGTGCTGTTGCTCCGGCCCAGCTACAGAAAAAACTTATGCTATCCAGGTATATTGAGGACCGAATCATCTAAGCGATGAAGTTTTAAGTACAAAATGGTGAGCAGGCAGAAATAATTTTGATCTAAATCATAAAATTTAAAAGCTGAATTATATAATTCCTTGCTATATGAAAGCAGCTGGATATAATTTAACTTTTTCTCATGCTTGACCTTTATTTGTTGATGATCAAGATGTCAGTTGGTTTTGTGCCTCCATTATTTTGATATGTGAAAGTATCACTTGATGACTTGAATCCCGTTATTCATTGATTTACTTGAGCGGGCGCCAGTAACATTTCCATTGGACCCTATCACGTGCCAATGTAGCCCAATGGCATCTGGTTGATTCAGGAATATGAAGAGCCTCAAACCATTTTTTTCAGGGTCTTGACAAGGAAGTCTGACCATCTTGTAGGTGGGCGGCCCCGTGATCTTTTGACATCCCGTGGGATCCAGTCGGTAACAGCTCTAGTCCAGCGGTTGTCTCCAAATTGCATTACATGTCCAGCCCATCTGATTTTCAATGCCTTGGCAAACGAGACAGCGTCCCTGATTCTGGAATAGCGATGGAGGTCGGAACTCCGAATTCCTTCTCTCACTTGAGGAGGCGGATATTCCAAGCATAGCTCTTTCATTCCTCTCTGGGAGACCCAATAGCATTCTCACATCCCGTGGGATCCAGTCGGTAACAGCTCTAGTCCAGCGGTCATCTCCAAATCGCATTACATGTCCAGCCCATCTGATTTTCGATGCCTTGGCAAACGAGACAGCGTCCCTGATTCTGGAATAGCGATGGAGGTCGGAACTCCGGATTCCTTCTCTCACTTGAGTGAGGCGTGATATTCCAAGCATAGCTCTTTCAGTTCCTCTCTGGGAGACCCGAATAGCATTCTCATCCTGCTTTCGTAGGGCCCAGGTCTCTGAGACATATGTTAATGCAGGGAGAGCGGTGGAGTCAAAGAGATGTGCCCAGAGCCGGAGGTTCTTTGTCCTTTTAGCTATTTCTTCGATGCCTTTGAAGGCATTCCATGCCGCTCTCTTCCTCCTGTGCAGCTCAGGTTTTAGGTCATTCATCATGTTGACTTCGCAACCTAGGTACACATAACTGCTGCATTCAGAGATGTTTGTTCCATTGAGAGTGAATGGGGCCTCTGGAACGAGTTCATTCTTCATAAACATAGTTTTCTTTAGGTTCAGCTGTAGACCTATCTTTCCACATTCTCGGTCGAAGTCAGCCAGCATTTGTGCCGCTTGGCTAATGTTTGGTGTTATTAGAACGATGTCATCAGCGAAGCGGAGGTGGTGTAGTTGCAGACCATCTATCTTCACTCCCATTCCTTCCCATTCTAATTGTGGCATGATGTTCTCGAGGGTGGCGCTGAAGAGTTTTGGTGAAATGGTATGGGATCTAGAAATGTGAAATGTGAAAGTATGGGATCTAGAAATAGAAGATACAGAATATAGGACAGATCTAGTAATTAGCAACTGCCTTTCCTTAAATAGTTTTCTTGTTTTATCCTCATTTTCATAGTGAGCAATGCTAATTTGTGGAGCAGCAGCAATAGAAGAGTAGGAGACAAAATGTTAATGGTGAACATGATGAGATTCGTTTCCTTCCCTTCCTTCCTTCCTTCCTTCCTTCCTTCCTTCTTTCCTTCCTTCCTTCCTTCCTTCCTTCCCTTCTTCCTTCCCTTCCTTCCTTCCTTCCTTTCCTTTCCTTTCCTTTTCCTTTCCTTTCCTTTCCTTTCCTTTCTCCTTTCCTTTCTTTCTTTTTTTTGTGTTATACCTGGCGACACCCAGGGATTACTTCTGGCCCTTCACTCAGGAATTATTCCTGGCGGTGCCTGGGGGACCATATGGGATGCCGGGGATCGAACCCAGGTCGGCTCCGTGCAAGACAAATGCCCTACCTGCTGTACTATTGCTCCGGCCCCTCGTTTTCTTTCTTTTTTTTTAAATTTTTTTATTATACCACCGTGAAACATACAATTACAAAGGTGTTCATAATTGGTTCTTGGTAATACAGTATTCCAGCACCCATCCCTCCACCAGTGCCCCATTTCCACCACCAATGTACCCCTCCCCTCCCGTCCCCCACCTGCCCTCGTTTTCTTTTTTAATATTAGGTGACTGGGATTTCAACCGTGGAAGTTATTCTGAAAGAATTTCAGAAGCGTTTTTGAATAGTAACTTTTAATTACTTTGGTTCATAAGTCCTGATGAGTTGGTGGCAACAAACCCAAGTGGGTTCATAGACATAGCTTGTACTCAGTCCTTCAAAATGATTTTTAGAAGGATTAAAAATAATAACATCTAGTGACTGTTACAATGCTCATCTGTATTTTAGGTCTATGGTAGACTTTATTTTGGATAATTATTTTCCCTCATGACTTTGCATATCTAATTTCATAAGATAGTTCTTTTTTTTTTTTTGGGTCACACCCAGCGATGCTCAGGGGTTACTCCTGGCTCTGTACTCAGGAATTACTCCTGGTGATGCTCAGGAGACCATATGGGATGCCGGGATCGAACCTGGGTTGGCCACATGCAAGGCAACCACCCCTACCCGCTGTGCTATCGCTCCAACCCCCAGTTTTTTGTTTCCATTTAAATTAATGTTCAGGTGTATGTGGATCATAAAATTAATTTTATCTCTGCTATTTGTCTTCTTATGAATAGAAATGGATGATGAAGACTGTGAAAGAAGAAGAATGGAATGTTTGGATGAAATGTCTAATCTTGAGAAACAGTTTACCGACCTCAAAGATCAGTAAGTAGTGACTTAAGAAGGTCATTGTCATTAGATTGTAACCTTGTTACATATATGATTGCATGAGAAAGCTATCTTCACTCTCAAGTCTTTTCTGTTTTGTATTTTATGATATTACTGATCTAAGTGAGGCTTTCAGTGTTTGCTAAAGACCTCATTAATTTAAATGAGGATTCTGACATAGGTGTTTAAGGGATTTATTATGATTTCTTTGTGGATAATTAATTGCCTATTGGCAAAAGATTGTTTTCCCTGGTTTATTGAACTCTTGTTCCTAATCTGCTTCATTGGTATTTTTTTTAAATTAATTAGTTAATTAATTTATTTTTTTTTTGGGTTACACCCGGCGATGCTCAGGGGTTACTCCTGGCTCTGCACTCTGGAACCACTCCTGGAGGTGCTCAGGGGACCATATGGGATGCCGGGGATCAAACCCGGGCTGGCACAGGCCGGCCGTGTGCAAGGCAAATGCCCTACTCGCTGGGCTATCGCTCCAGCCCCAATTGGTTATTTTGTTAAGTAGTTTGTTAAAGATTTCATTTTAATTTAATTTTTGATTTTTGGACCACATCTGGTGGTGCTCAGGGATTGTTCTTGAATTTGTGTTCCTCTGGGTGCCATATGGCATGTCAGGAATCAAACCTGGGACTGCAGCATGCAAGGCAAGCACCCTATTCTCTGTACTATCACTGTGGTCCCTAAAGATAACATTTTTTTTTTTTGCTTTTTTGGGTCACACCCGGTGACACTGAGGGGTTACTCCTGGCTTCTTTACTCAGGAATTACTCCCGCGGTACTCGGGACCATATGGGATGCTGGGGATTGAACCCAGGTCTGCCGCATGCAAGGCAAATGCCCTCCCTGCTGTGCTATTGCTCCGGTCCCCCCTAAAGATAACATTTTAATATTTGAGAATAAAAGAATATTTTCTAAGGATGACATTGTGATTTTTATTTACATCTCATATTTGATAGTACATACATATTTTGACATGTATGTAGTTTATTTAATGTGCTTCTTGAAGCAACCCTGGAAGATTGGGAAATGGTCTTTTCCCCCTCTATTTTTGTGGTCAATAATATAATCTATTGGGGCCAGAGCGATAGTCCAGTGGGTAGGGCGTTCGCCTTCTGCGCGGCCGGCATAGGCCGGCCCAGGTTTGATCCCGGTATCCCATATGGTCCCCCCGAGCACCGCCAGGAGAAATTCCTGAGTACAGAGCCAGGAGAAACCCCTGAACATTGCCAGGTGTGACCCAAAAAGCAAAACATATCTATATCTATATACTTATATATCTATATCTATATATATAAGATATAGATATGTATAATCTGTCACTCTGTAACTTATCACTCATTCAGGAAAAGATAAGTTACTTCAGACTTACTGTCACGTTTCTTCCACTAAGGTGGACTATTTTAGAAGAAATGTAGACAAGTTCAGTCTTTTCTGCCATTAGTACAGTACAGTAATAGCTTTCCTTAATAAGTGCATAAGGATTGACATGAGCAAGGCATAAAATTCATAGACATTTGCTTGGTATGTGGTGGGTTCTTATTAGATACTTTTATTTCTGCCCTCTCCAGTGCTAGAATTTTGTTTTTGTTTGGTTTGGGGGGCCTTCCTAGTGGTTTCAGAGGCTACTTCCTGCAGTGTTCCCTCCTAGTGCCATGCTAAGAGGACCCGGATGAGACCTGGGACTTCTGCACACACAGCGTCAGCTATAGCCTTTGTACTGTTTCCTGGCCCTAATGTGCCAGAACTCTTATATGAAGTTGGGGATAATTTAAAAACAGACTGAGTATTTCAGGCGACAAAGACTCGATGCAGATGCAGATTCAAAAAGCCATCTAAAAAGGAGAGCTTTCGTTTTTTGGAGCTCATGGGCAGTGTAAAGTGATGCAGCTACATCTTTGGATATATGTGAGAGCTGATGAAAGTGAAAGAGCCTTCTGAGATCATAAGACACTAGTTTATGCAGAAGCTGGTTCTTCAGTTTATTAAATGTGTCATAATTGTGTTGCTTTCCTGAACTCTTTGTTAGAAGGGACAGTGAGGAGATCAAACCCATTTTCATATATCTGGAATTAGCCAGACTAAGCTGGGGCAGATTTGTTCACCACATGAATTTGTATACTATGGCTGATTATACCATTTTTGATCTTAACTCTCACTATATTAGAGATATGTAGTGTTCTTTGTTTGTGCAAAACAAGTAATATAAGCAATTCAAAATAATAGAAAGCTTAAAATTATATCTTTTTTGGTTTGGGGCCCACAATCCAGTAATGCTCATGGCTTTCTCCTGACACAGGGGCTCACTCCTTGCAGGGGTCAGGGGACCATATGGGATGCTGGGGATAGGACACAGGTTGGCTGCTTTCAAGGCAAACACCCTACCCACTGTACTATCATTTCAGCCTGAAAGTTTAAAATTATTTTGACTTTGAAAATTGTGGTATACGGGCCGGAGTGATAGTGCAGTGGATAGGGCGTTGCCTTGCATGCGACTGATCTGGGTTTGATCGCCCCCATTCCATAGCCTATATCCCTGAGCACCACCAGGAGTAATTCCTGAGCTCAGAGCCAGGAGTAACCCCTGAGCATCGCTGGATGTGACCGAATAAGCAAAAAAAAAAAAAAAAAAAAAAAAAGCAAAAAGAACCTTATTAATTTCAATTGAAGTTACTTTGGATTCCCAAAAAAGTCCATTATGTGTGCATTATAGAGAATTTATCAAGACTCTTTCTGGAAAAGAGGAGGCAAATTTGTGATTTTGTATTTTAACATAATAGTGTATAGTTTTGTTTTTTTGGGCCACAGCTGGCAGTGCTCAGGGCTTGTGCCTGGTGGGACTCAGGATATGTGGTGCTGGGGATGGAACCTGGGACAGCGCATGCAACTTGGCCCTATCGTCCTTACGGTTTCTTTTATAATTAATTAAGATATACCTATTTTGCTTTTCAAGTATATTTTAATTGTTAACCAAGGAAATAGGAATGCTGTACATAGGAGAACTTTGCAACTATGTATTCATTAAGCCTAGTCTTCCTGGGGACTGACAATTGCCTTGATTTGTGCTGTTTCATGGCTCTTAGGCCACTAGCTGGTTGCCCCTATCAGCTTATGCATTTTTGAGAGTATTAAAAATTGGCTCTCGGCCCAAAGAGACAATACAGGTGGTAAGGAACTGGCCTTTTGGCTGAGACCCTGCACACCAGCCAGGACTCACACCAGAAGTAAGCTCAGTACACAAATTTGTTACTTTTATCCTGTGTACTGTGTATCTCTTAAGATGTCTTATATCATTCTCAGGAGAAAAGTATAATGGTGATAGTAATAATGACTGTGTAATAGTACAATAACAAGAAGCAGCAATAAGATCTTCCTGCTTCTGTTTTAACACCAAAGGATAAAATAACATTACTTTCATAAGGCAGCGAACCCACTTTAGGCATATCAGTGGTAGAA
>JAJIBD010009046.1:0-40033 GCA_021461705.1 Cryptotis parvus | reverse complement strand
TGTGGAGAACACAACATTTTCTTAATGTTCAGGAGTGTTTGAATGATTTTTTCTTCAGATTATAAAATCTCATACCCTATGGTTAGCATCTCTGCTTTAAACTTTCAGAAAGCTAGCTGATGTCATACAGAGGTTAAAATAAGGCAGACAGTGGTGAGGGGTGTGTGTGTGTGTGTGTGTGTGTGTGTGTGTGTTTAAGAAAATGTGCATGTACCTTTGACCCAGCTACTACATGTGTTCTTACAATTAAAAAGGAATAATGACTCATTAACCAAACAAGTCCCAGAAAAAAATACACATTTAATACAATCACTGCGACTTCCCTCACTGTTTCCACTTCATTGCTGCTTATGTGAGTAAAAACAACAAGTTAAATGGAGTCTTTCAGGACCCCCTGGGACCAATTAATGCCACGTGACTTCCTCCCTGCCTTCCATGAAAATAACTATATTATAATGGTCTGTGATATTAATATCAACTTTGGAAAAGTCAGGCAGTGGCTCCGTGGGGAAGGAAGTGGCCTGAGCAAGAACTGTGGAATGTGCAGTATTTAACAGACTAGAGGCCACAGCTCTTTTACAGGGCTACATTACATATTTAAACAAGGTTGGGGCACCACATGGGCTAGTGGGTTAATTAGGGTTAAAAGGCCACCAGAGTAGTTTATCTCTGATCTCGAACTCCAAGAAAATGTGGTTGTTGAGGGAAGTCTTGGAAATTAAAGTCCTCAGAAATAAAACAATTTCCAAAGCAAACCCTTGCCCCCAATCCCAAGATTTTTCGGTTTCTACCCACCACAGAGGCCTCTGTTTGTGTTGGACTGTAGACTTGGGAGCAGGACTTAGGGTACACCTCCTAAGTGTGTTGAGTAGTTTAGTGGGGGATTTCCAGTGACACCAGAAAACAGGGGGCAGATCCAAAGGGAATGTGAGTCACAGCGCCAGTAACCTTTCTCCAGGTTCCTTCACATGCAGTCATCCGTTCTCAAGGCAGCATGCCCCTCCCTCCCCCTCCTCAAGCCTCACAGAGTGCTTAGCGTGTTTCCTCCGAGGCTGGTTAAATTCTTCTTTTTAGCATAAGGCTATAGGCGAGTCAATTTTCTTGGTTGTAAATTGCTGCAGTACATTAACTATACTCAAGGGTGGTCCCAAAGCACAGTGGAAAATAAAAAATTCTCCAGGGAGCAGATGTTTAGTGGTACATCTAATTACCCAGGAGAGATTACTTAAGGCAATGATCTAGATCCAATTCCTGGACAGTGGCTAATGGTTTGGCCAGACAATCTGAGGCTTAGAAGAAAAAAAATACTAGAGAATTGGTGATGGGGAAGTTCAAGGAGAAAGCTGGAAAGATATTCAGCATGAGTCCAGAGTATGAAAATGTTTGTGTCTAATGTGCATACTTGACAAAGCACTCACTATGAAGAAATTAAATAATCAGGACAATTCAATGTCTTTCCGTGAAGATGCCTGTACTCAATCCAGATGCCATTCATTTACAGACAATGGTGGCAAGAATGAGTCCAATGGTGTAAATTAGTGCCAAGAACTCACCCCATCATGGTGACCTGGTAGTATCTCATTGAGTCCTCAATTGGTCAGAAAGTAGAACCAGACCTGAATGCTACAATGGTTTGCTATGTAGTCAATAACCATGTAGAAAATGTTACTGGTTTTCTTCATTATGAAAGGGGTAAAAATTTATCTCTTAAGTAGGAATGTAATCTTCATGCTTTTTTGATTTGACCTCTGTTTCTAGCTCCATTCTGCTTTTGCTTACCCTGTCATCAGGATAAGTCACTTGAATTCTTAGACATAATAATGGGATTCCTATTATATATATATATATATATATATATATATATATATATTTGTGTGTGTGTGTGTGTGTGAAATGGGGGGGTAGGCACCCTGGGCAGGGCTCCAGCATTCAAAACAGTCCTCTGAGTCAAACCCTGGTCCCATTCTATATTTTTTTATTTAAAAATCATCATGATTTTTAATGTTTATCTTTCAAATCTCTTGAAATAACATGTAAAATAACTCTGAACTTACTATGCCATTCAATTAAATTTTAGAATAAACAAACTGACCTATAATACAAATTTAAATTATAAACATTTTGCTTCTAAGGAACTTAGTGCACAAAGAAATAAGGCAGTATGCTCATGCTCAGGATTTATTGCTCTAACCACATTTCCCAATATCTGGAAGTCACTCGCTCTACAGAAAGACTGAAGTCTCAGGGATGATAGTATTCAGTTGTTAGGTGGTAGACAACAAACTGACATGTTCCCCTCAAAAAGCATTTGCTTTCAATTTGTGGCAAATAGCAATATTTCTCTTTCTCTAGAGTATATATTAAAGAGTCTTAGAGACCAAATATAAGGAAAACTATCATAATTATATTTAATAACTCACTACCAGAATCTTATCCCTGGACTCTGAGGGTTTAGCAATTTTAGTACCAGATGGTAAATTTATGTACTAAATGATATGGAGGAATTCTATAAATTTAGGAACTTAATCTGCATCTTGGTATTCAGGGAGAATCATGCCACCATAAAAATCATAAAAAATAATAAAATCATAAAAAGAGGAAGTTGACTTTGTTCTCTATGGCTTGATCTTATCTAATAAAGGGAAGGAAAAGAAGGTTATGGAGCCAACCCATGGGAGGGAGTCTCTTGTAAATACTATCTTGATTGAAAAAAATGGAAATAGATGCTTATTTCAAGTTAGTATCAGCAAAAAAAAAAAGTTTGGATTTCTGAAAAATAGAAATTTTGCTTTATTAAGCATGAAATGACAGAGGGGAAAATGCTACCATATCCACAAGGATCTACATGTAAACATGTCAACTATGTGTGTGTGTATCTGTGCAGTGATGGTGGTGGTCAAATTTTAGTTTTAGATTTTTAGTTTTAGAAATTCAGTATTTGCTGGTAACAGGAAGAATGCTATTACCAGGACTACTTGGATGAAGACTGGAAGGAGTAAATGATACTTTGTCCTTTTTTTCCATTTGGGGAAAGGGTAAGTGTGTTCGGTTGCATACCTGCTCCTTATGATGTCTATGCATTGTTTGGGAAGTGCGAGTTTGGAAGACATGTTTATGAGAATGTAAAACAAAGGAATATAATAGATTTGACTACCCAGAATCTCAGCTTTCTCTTCACTTTGGAGCAATACTCAGAGAGATGGAGTATCAAGATTCTATTTTCTATTAAGAAAGCAAGGAGGGGGGCGCGGAGCGATAGCCCAGCGGGGAGGGCGCTTGCTGCCGGCCGCGGCCTGTGCCGGCCTGGGTTCGATCCCCGGCATCCCATATGGTCCCCCGAGCACCGCCAGGAGTGATTCCTGGAGTGCAGAGCCAGGAGTAACCCCTGAGCACGCCGGGTGACCCAAAAGAAAAAAAAAAAAGAAAGCAAGGAGACAGATGTTTTCTCTCCTTGCTTTTGGCATCACTATGTCACTATACTTGGCTGATAATCTTTAGGATTTCCCCCAGGGACTTTGTAACCTGGGCTAATGATATGTAAAACCAGGTAAGAAGTTCTGATGAGACAGCAGTCAAGAATCTTGAGGTAGGATGAGTCATTGTCCTAGGAGGACAGAGTAACAATGTCAGGTAGCTGCTTACCTTGAGATTTGGTGGCATTTTAACCAGATTGTTTAAATGCTGTGATCTTAGTTATGTTTGTGATTATTCAAATTTCTTTGATTTCCATCCATCTTCCAGTTCAATTCTTTAGTCTTCATCTTGATTTGGGAGTCATCCAATATCCCTCTATATTTTCTTCATTTCTAATACCTAGAGATAATTCTATTTTTTCCACCTGGATGGCCTCACTGCAGCCATTTGTCGTGAAATTGGTAGACTCAGTTATCACTAGGAGTTAGATGCTGTCTTGGTGTGAAAACCCTCTTCCCCAAACCTGTTAACTCCTTAGGTCTTCTGTGTAGAGGCCAACCCTAACAGTGATATTTCTGCTTTTAGCATAAAAAAGTTTTTCCTTCTGACGACAGGGATTATTTTTTTCTTAGTATGAGTTTAGGAAACATAGGAGCGAATTTATCGATATGAAGCAAGTAAAATGACCTATTATGTTAATCCCAGCAGTTTTGTGGCTCTAATTTGATGAGTTCTGATGATGTCCATGCAAAACTAGTTCATTTCCTTTTGTATTAAAGGTATGTCAATTTTCATCCTGTTTTGTAATGTAAAGTCACTTCCTATATTCCAGTAATTTCTAACAATTTCCAACCTTCTTCTTCACAGCCAGCCTTTGGGGACAATAGCATTTATCACCAAAGTGTTCCTTGCTCGGCATGTTTAAATTCCCCCCAATAAGAACAGAGAGTTTGGGCTTCTTGTCATGGATACATACTTTAAGATAGAGATTCACTCAGCAATGCAATTTAACTTAGATTTCTTGAACTAAAAGGCAAGCCCAAGGGAGAAGAAAGGAAATAATGTTCTTAGTGGAAAAAAATGACAATTTATTAAAAAAAATTCATTCAGCAAATGTTTTTTGATCAGATATTATGCACCAGGAATTAATCTAGTCATTGGAGATGTTCATGTGAACAAAATTAAGTGTCTTACAGATGGAAAAATATAAACAATAATTTAAGCTCAAGGATAATAA
Organism: Cryptotis parvus; assembly: GCA_021461705.1. Classification (NCBI taxonomy): domain Eukaryota; kingdom Metazoa; phylum Chordata; class Mammalia; order Eulipotyphla; family Soricidae; genus Cryptotis; species Cryptotis parvus. Next base: position 35,382 of record JAJIBD010009046.1, on the reverse strand, counting down.
GTAACATGGAAAAAAAGCAGGGTAAACATTGGGGAATGACAGATCATACTTACATGGTCAAGTAATTAAAACATCCTGTGTGCTGTAGACTGAGAAATAGGGGAAATATTAGATATAATGGGCAGTCAGATTATCAAAGACCTGAAATTGTTGTAAGAACTCAGATTTGGTCTTCAAAATGGAAAGATGTTTGAGTTTGAAAGAAGAAATGAGTCAACTGGTGTGATTATTTTGTTTACGACGACACATACAATTTTTTTTTTCTATTGAGGTAAAACATATATATTAAGATGACAGATTTTAAGAGTCTTTAAGGTGAAATCATGAAATGCATGCTTCCCCTGTAACTATGTGCTCCCTATTAAAATAAAATTATTTTCATCATAACAATCTGTTTTCTAATTTTCATTGTCAGTCAATTCCTGTCCCCAGGCAATGAGTATTCTTATTCTTATTGTCATATGTCTGTCTGTCCTCAAATTTCACTTAAACGGAATTATGTGGTATCAATACTCATGTGACTGGCTTTTAACAGTCAGCATGTTTGAGAGTGATTTATGTTGTACAAATCAGTGGTTTATTACTTCTTTTTTTCCCAAACATGAACTTTTTATTTATTTTTTTTATTTAATTTTATTATTTTCCCCCCAAATATTATTACACCATTTTAGACATACAATTGAAAGATGCTCATGTAGAGTTTTGGATCTACAGTGTTCCAACACCCATCCCTCCAGCCAAACCCATCTACCATCACCAATGTCCCCACCTCCCTCCCCCTCCCGCACCTCAACTACTTGGCAGATTCTGTATGTCATTTCTTTCGTCTTTATATCTCCTTCCCGATAAACTTTCCTGCTCTTCGTGGAATACAGTGCATTAAAAGACATTACTGTTTTACTATTATAGTGGACCTCGCAGCCGCAAGCGGCCGCGCAATCTGGGCTCAAACTGGTTTTGCTCTGTTGATCTGGTCGTGAGGCAGTTTCTCAGCGCCCAGACAGCGAAGATGGTGGCTAGTGTGATGGGCGAGTTTCATCCGGCTGCTTCCGGGACCCCCAGAGGCAATGGGCCAACACCCAAAACCCATCTGCCCTCCTCGGGATCCCATCGTCAGCTGGGCTCGGGCGCGAGCCGGGCTCCAGTCTCCCCAGCCGCTGCGAAGCTCTGCCAAGTTTATTACTTCTTTTTCTGAATAATCTTCTGTGTATGAATATCACGGAATCACGTACTATTGATCCTTTAAATGTTGATAGCTACTTGCATTATTTTTGTTTGTTTTGGTTCTCTGTTTATTTTAACATATTAATAAGGATTGTATGAATGCTCTTGACAGTTCATATATACATATATATATATATATATATATATATATATCAATTTCTTTTTTTAGTAAGTATATAGATTCACTAGTGAGTTTTTTGGTTGTAAATAAAAGTATCCCTTAGCCTTATACTAACTATAATAAACTGTTTAATTGTGTATCAAACAAGAACCCTTTACACTGCCATCAGTAACACAAGAGAGTCCTAGTTCCCTTACATATTCTGGAAATTTTAGTTTTGTCAAAAGTAAGTTGGTTATAGAATTTGATTTTTTTTAAAGTTATGCTGATAGAAACTTCCCCCTTTTCTGTTAAACGTGGCATTCTATTTCCATTATCTTCTGGCTGCCATTGTTTTTTTGTTGAGAAGTCTGCTGTCATCTGCACTGTTGCATCTTAGCAAATAGCATGTCACTCCTTTTGGCCCCTTTTGCCCCACTGTCTTTGTCTTTAGCAGTAAGACCTCTGTTGGGGTGCTTAGATGAGTCTTTTTGGTACTTAATCTACTTGAAGAATAAATTTCTTGATCTATAAGTTGAAGTTCTGAACAAATATGAAGTTTAATTTTTCATTTCATCTCTTTTTTATGCTTTTTCGGTCACACCTGGCAATGCTTAGGGGTTACTCCTGGCTCTGCACTCAGGAATTACTCCTGGCAGTGCTCAGGGAGGGGACCATATGGGATGTCGGGGATTGAACCCGGGTCGGCCACGTGCAAGGCAATGCCCTACTCTCTGGATTATTACTCCGGCTCCAATTTCATCTCTTCTAAGACTCCAAGCACACATATATTAGAAAAGACAATACCATATGCTCTTGAGTCTTTTTTATTTTTTGTTCAATTATTCTGTAGTATTTTTTGTAATTTTACTTGTTATTTTCTGCAGTATTCATCATCCATTAAATTAAAAATTATTATGCCAGTTTAATATTTTGATTATTTTTGCAGCGTATTTCTTTGTTGATATTCCTATAACTTTTCTCATTAAAGCTACATTTTCCTTAAGTCCTTTTAACATAACATCCTTTATTCCATTAGCAGTATTTATAATCATTCAGGGTCTTTGTCTATGATATTTAATATGTGAGAAACCTCAGGATCAATACATATTGAATTTTTCTCCATTTTCATTTTCTTTTCATGTCTTCATCTATCTATTGTGTGTTCATCACAGAATTCCTGAAGGGTGTTGAGTTTTTGCTTTATTAGGCAGATCAATGACTTGCTGCTAACATCTAACTTATATAGGCTTTATATATGTTTTATCGAAAATCAGATGGGCTGGACATGTAATGCAACTTGGAGATGACTGCTGGACTAGAGCAATTCCTGACTGGATCCCACGGGACGTCAAAAGATCACATGGCCACCCACCTACAACATGGTCAGACTTCTTCATCAAGACCCTGAATGAATGGTTTGAGGCTCTTCGTATTCCTGGAGCAAGCAGATGCCATTGGGCTACACTGGCATGTGACAGGGTCAAATGGAAACGTTACTGGCTCCCTCTAGAGCAAATTGACAAAAAAATGATCTCAAACGATCACATGATTGTGACAGACCTGTGAGAATGCGATGTTTTATGAATGTTTAGTCCAACTTCTAGCAACGATTCTCAGACTTCCTTTCTTGAGATATTGAATAATTCCTTCTACTTGAATTCCTGTCCTTTATATTCTAGCTACTTCCTAGCCTAAATTTTGATATATGCTTAATAAATTCAGTTGGACTGCTAGCCTAGGTAGATTCAACTGAATGTACTGTGATGATATTTAGAACAATTGTGGCACTTTCTTTCATCCTAAGAACAGTGCTTCACTGTCTGTTGAATAAAAGTTTCCATGTTTTTCTAGTTTCATGGCTGTTCATGAGGGAATATCCAGGTACCATGGCCATGATCAGAAGCATTTTATTCTTTTTCCTCCCTGGTTTTAACACAGGCTTTGGCCACACTGCCTTACAACCTGATTTTATGCCTGGACCTCCTGAGTCTCTGTTTGTAGGAAATATTTTTTTCCTAGTCTTGTGACTTTTCTTGGTCATGGGATCTTTACTGGGATAATCCCCACCCACTCATATAGTCTCAATCTGTGATCAGTGTTTAAACCACGAGGTTCTTCCTATTCTTCTCATAAACCAGGTTTCCAATGCAAAGCGCACAACTTTTCTATCTTTTCTTCCCAACTATGTGTAGCAAACAAATAATATGAAAGCAAATTAAAGTCCTAGCCAGTACTAGATTGGTGCAAAGGGTGCTGATGCCACTTACCTTCAATTGCTAAGAGGTCTGTACACATGAGACTTTTCTACCTTAAGCTAGCAAAGCAAAGCAAAACAAATGCATTTCACTTTATTTATAAAATAATACAAGACTTAAATTTATTTCAAAGTATGTTCCTTCACTCATAGAGTTATAAAGGTGCCAATTGGCTATAACTCTGTTTTGACTCCAGAGTGTGTCCCCCATTCACATATCTAGAAGCACAACCCGTAACATCTAAATTGGTCAATCAGTCACTCAACATAGCTCAACCAAATGAAAAGCAGTGAGCCAGAACAATAATATATCAAATAGAGCTCTTGCCTTGCTTATGGGTGACACAGATTTGATCCCCCAGTATCCCTGAGCCTACCAGGAGTAATTCCTTAGTGCAGAGCCAGGAGTAACACTCCCGAGTACCACCAGGTGTGATCTAAAAACAAGCGAACAAAAGACTGGGAAGCAGCCATACTTTGGTTGTGATGGAGATTGGTGTGTGTGTGTGTGTGTGTAGCTTTTGTGTGTGCATACACACGTGCACAAACACAAGCATCTATGCATGCATGCATGTTAGTAGAGTGTAGAGGTGTATACAGGTAGAGTGCAGTTAGGGCATAGTCCTGGGTGATGTAGGAGAAAAGATTCAGAGCTATGTATGCCTCTGAGTGAACCAGAAGCTCACAGTCCCAACAGGGATCTTTTATGGCAGAGAGTGTGATTGGAATAGTCCATTCCCAAAATCTTAGGCAATGCATTGTTGATGAGATGCATCACATCTCTAAGTCAGCCGTAATCTCAGGTGAAGCAGTTGTCTTTAGTCAGTACCTTTCTGTTTATTCTTAATGTCTTCAATGGTGCCCTTGCCCTCAGTCCTGATGTCTGTCCACTTATTTCTATATTTGAACCTTTGACTGTGTTGGCAGAAAATGGTAACAGAAACAGAAAACTGGACAATGAGGCCTCTGGAGGGTCCCTTTCATTCCTTGGTCCAGGTTCCATTGGGCAACTTGATATGGGAAGGAGCTGCTTGTTTCAACTTACCTCTATTTCTCCCTCCTTAAGCCCAAGATGTCAGTCGCCATCCTAGAGCAATGCCATCTCTGTAGAGAAGCACGGGGAGAAGAGCAGTCAGTGCCCATTTGCCCCCCACCCCCATTCGGCCCTGGTGGAGTGTAGCTGTGTTGTAGCTACATTTGGAGAAGCCTATGGGGGAACTCCTCAGCAGGGCAGCTTTGATGATTTCTTCAGACTCAGGGAGCAGACTGACAAATTGACTTTCAAGTGAAAGGTCAGTGGCGAGAACCGAGAGTAGAACATCTGGATTCCCAATTAAAACGCCTGTGGAGCAGTTTGCTGCTCTGGCGTCTCAAGGAGTAGGAGGTGCTGTCAAAGGGCCTCACTTGGCAGCTGACTCTGACTCAGGGATTGGTGAAAATAAAAATGCCTTGTGGTTGTGTGTGCATGTTCTCTGTAGCACACACATCAGTGTGTGTGTGTGTGTGTGTGTGTGTGTGTGTGTGTGTGTGTGTAGGGTGGGGTGGTGTTACAAGAGAAATTTCACTTCAGTAAAAATTCATTACAACTTATTTGCTAACTTACTTCTACACTAGAGTTAACCCCCCAATGGTGTGCCCAGAGAGAGCAGACGGATGCTCAGATCTGGGCAACTCAGCTTTGCCCAGATCCAGGTGTAGACATGGATGAATTTTTTAACCTTGAGCATGTTGTCTTTTTTCATTCCTTCAGACTAGAAATGTATTTGCTCCTCCAGTTTCAAAGGAAGCGGGAGCCACTTGAGCCTCTTCCATGCATTTTGTCCAAGGAACATTTGTCCTGCATCCCGTTTAATGTTTGCCTATCCAAATATATGGGGAATGCAAACAGGATATTCCAAATGCCTGGGGACCCAAGACTTCAAGCATAGCAGCTTGGGGGCCCATAAGAAGGAAAACTCTGGTCTCAGAGTGCTTTATTTGTTCAACACTTGCCTTTGAGTTCTTCCTAACATAATTAAGCAGGTAGATGATAAAACTCTGTAATGTCACCATTCATTACAGCTTGTTTACTTTCCTCTCCTTTACAGCAGGCGGCTCAGCAGGAGGTGTTTAAAACCCTCTGTTGAATGACAGCATGCAACCCCCTCTCCAGAGCCTAGATCTGCTTCTTCTTCTACCTCACACATGCCTGGCAGGTGGTTCTACTTTGGGGAGCTCTTAGAAAGGGATATTTATATCTTATCCTGTCCCTTCCTCCTCCTGTGCAGGACACAGCCACGATAATGAAATTAAACTTGTAGTGGAGAATGTTTGAGAAGACTCCTAGAAGGAGAGAGAAATGAAAGCTGAGAATGGAGTTCAGAGGGTCTGGAATTGGGATGTGCAGCATTTTTGGAAGTAGAAAAGAATCCAGAAGGGTCTGAATATCTTCTCAAGTTGGGACACATAAGACAGGTCTGTGGCTAGACTTCCAGTGACAAAAGGCAGTTTCTATGATTCTCGTTGTGATCTTGGGAATATTGTTTAGCTTTTCTGTGTCTGTTTCCTTTTCTGCAAATTGAGGATGAGACTTTGGTCACAGAGTTGTTGTAAAGATGAAATTTAGTCCATGACAGATACTTGGATTTTGCACATGCAAAATACTGCCTGACTGATTAATATCACAAATTTTCTGAGGGCTACTTGAAGTTCCTTTTGATACTTGTCTCCTTTGTCTGCTGCTGTTTGTTGGCAAGACAGATTCTTCTTCGTATTTTTAAAAGAAAAATAATATTTATTAAAAGATATTTAGATAAACAAAAGGGGGTAAAGGAGAGAGAGAGAGGAAGAAAGAGAAAAGTGTTCAAGAGAGAACTCAGGCTAGGAAGAAAAGCATACCAGAGAAACACTTGTATTATTACTTCTTTCTTTTTTTCTCTCTTGTATTTTGGGTCATACTCAGGTCTTACGCCTGAGTCTGCACTCAGGGATCACTCCTGGTGGATGTAGGGGATCACATGGAGTGTGTGGCTGCCCAGGTTAGGCTTATAAAAGGCATACACTTAACCCACGGTATTATCTCTTGACTATTGTCCTTTCCAGGTACAGAACAAGGCCAAGAGCAAATCTTCATCCTAGTTCTTTTGAACATGGTTGCCCTTTATAACGACAGACTTCTTAATGAACTCACAGTTTATAATGAAGTATGTTATTAATTTAGGATGGATGCGGCAGCCAATCCAAGAAAATGGAAATACTGTTTTATCTCACCCCAATGGATCTACAACAAAATTCAGCCTGACTTGAAGTCCTAAAAGTCTAGGAAACTTGATTCTTTTGCAATTAACTACTGTCTAACTGGATCCTATCGCGTTATTTTAAGCATCCCACTGCAGTCAAACTTTATGAACGTTCTACTTGGATTCATCTCCCCTGGGATCAAACCGGTTCTGTCTACTTTATCTATCTACCGGGTTCTGACAGAAAGCAGCAAATTAACCTACTGTGAATCCATCAAGAACCTGAAACTCTTCTTTAAGAAATCAACACTAAAAGCTAAGTTCTCTATCTGTGAATTTTGAGCATCTCCTTAAAGGCGGTTAGTGAAAGCAGAAACAAACCAACAAAAGGCAGAGACTGACCCATTCATTTCAACATATTTGCTAGGATGCAAAACAACACCAAAGTTGTTGCTGTTGCTATTGTGTTAAAATGCTCTGATCTCTGACCTCCCCAGCTCAGAGAAAACCCTTTTGACTGCTCCAGCTCTAATACATCTCTTTCAGTATTTGGCCACATCAGAACCCCCAGTAAATTATTGCGTAAGCCCAATTAATATTAAGTTGGTTTGGAGATTTTCCTTTCATACATGATGGGCAGGGTCTTGTCCCTGTCAACAGTCTAAGAAGTCATAGAAAATGGAACTTCAGCCGTGTATGCCTTAAAGATTTAAGAGGGCAAAATTTCTAGGGGACATACGTTGCAAGCAGGAAAACAGGGGAACCCTAATAAGGTCTGCAAGGGGGAAACTTTGTCTGAAACTTAAGCTAGCTGGAAAATGGAAAGCCCGTGACACAAAAGATCATCTCAGGCCTGAAAATCCACTGAGGGGCTGGAGTGATAGTACAGCAGGAAGGCATTTGCCTTGCATGCGGCCAAGCCGGCTTGAGTACCTGGCATCCCTGAGCACCGCCAGGAGTAATTCCTGAGTGCAGAGCCAGGAGGAACCCATGAGCATCGCTGGGTGTGATCCAAAATGAAAAGCAAAAGTAAAAAAACCAAAAAACCCCACGGATATGCAAAAATTCCAGGCCAGAGCCAAAGTAGACTTGCCCAGGTTAAATTCTTGTTCACCTACAACCTAGGTGAACTTAGATACTACTAATACTAATATTCTAAGATCCAAAATAGGAATAATAAAAGCATCACTATTATAGGATTATTACAAGATGAGCAAGAAAATCATATGTTCAACAGTGTCAGGTATTAGTAAGTGCTCAAATATTTGCTCAGTTATATCAACGAGGATTTGAATGCTGAGAGAAAAACTGTGTGAATACTCTGGCAGATATAAAGAATAATTAAGTTTATTATTGTAACAAAAATGCTTAGATTCCAGATTCTAGTAGAGGAGAGGGAAAAAATGAAGTAATGCATTTGCTGAGGACAAAAGGTAAATGTGTTTTCTGTTCTTTATCATGTTCCTAGCACCCGAATAGTTTCTAGATTATAGGAAGCACCTACTGAAAATTTGCTGTACATAAAAGTCAGTAGCTTTTCACCTCCTAAAAAATGCTAAACGTGAAGAGCAAAACTACAAAAAAAAGGATGAGGCTAAATCTTGGGTGACTTTAAAAGTGAAAGAAGTACCCTTGTTGCTCTGCAGTATCTGGGTAAGTCAAACCAAGGAATTGTTTCCTTATGTAACAGTTGAGACACTTCATGGCTTTCTCAGCACCAGTGGGAAAAGCTTCTACTTAGCCAGTGAAGGCGTCAATAAGAAACAATAAATATTTTTACTCAGAGCATTTAGGGACTTGTGTGAAGCCAAGCTACCAGTTTTCCCTTGAGAGACTCCTGCATGCTGAGTAGAAGGATGGGGAGAGAGGAGGCCTAGGATTTCCAGCAGCTTCATTAACTGCATGCAGAGAAAGATGTTAGCCATGTATGAAGGAATCAGGTTTATTTGACTGTGTGCAAGATGACAGTGACAATGAAGAATTTATGGAAGGGAGTATAAAATGTCCCCAGATGTTCTAGATAGACAGTATATCTCTAGGTAACTAGAGATATATACCAACTCCTAAGTTCTTGTCAATGTGTATATATTGACAAGAAAACCAATGCTTTTATATTGATTGAAAGTGAGATCTAAATGCCAAAGAGAAAGGTTAAACAGAGAAGTGAGATATCCAAGTGATCCTTTTTATTCTAGGCTAGCTAATCTAAAATAACCTCAGAACAAAGGTCACCAAGTTAACAGAGCCCCCTGTTTAGTGCCCACTTAAATATCACTGGTCTTATATGTATATGACATATGTTTGTGTCCCCTGCCACCCCTCAATACACACAAAGTAGCTATGATTAGCTCATCAGAGTCCAAGAGATAGTGTGAGGGAGACCATGTCTATGCAGCCTTCACTACTCAAGCATGCTGCCATGTTACTACTGAGTATGTGAACAGAGCACCTGGCCCACGGCATACTGCAAAAAGTTCAAGCAAAGGTACTATGGGAAAGAAGAAGTCATGAAAGGGGCAGTTGAGTTGTTAGATTGAACAGTTGATTGTGAAGTTATCCTAGGCTTAAGGCTCCAAAAGAACCTCTTGTCTGTACCCATTCCTATGGCTAGCACAGAAAAAGTGCACCTCAATCTTTAATCAACCGATGAATGAAAGAAAATGAATGGAAAAGATGCATAGTGAATGGCTGGATAATTGGTGCAAAGGGAAGAAATTTCTTTCAGTTTAGGACATTGTAATGAATCACCACCCTTCTTATCCTGGGACAGAAACTTCCTGGTAATATTTTTGCTAAATTTTACACAGCTGGACTGGCTAAGACATGTGTATTAATTGTTGAGGAAGAACGGGGCGGGGGAAGAGAGAGAGAAAAAGAGAGAGATAGAGGAAGAGAGACTGAGTAAATACAAATGATTGTTTCAAAGCAGGAGTAGAGCTCTCAGACCACAGGAGCTGTAGAGTCAAATAAATTAATTAAAGGCTTGAGGCTTCATGAAGGTCTTGAACTTTGTGGATGTTGTAGCCAACGCAGTTTCCAAAGGGTGGGGTTGAGTGACTCTTTCACCTCAATATTAAGGAGCATCAACTCCTAAGTTCACAGCTGCTCCGTAACTGGATGAATTTCAAGGAAGAATGACTCATTTTAGAATCCCTGCAGGCAGCAAGACTCATGTTAATGAAACCAATGTTTTGATGGAATTTATCTGATTTTTAAATATCACCAAACCTTTTGGTAGGCATAAAAATGCAAATATCAGAAGAAATAATGATAATGATCTAACTAAATTTCATTATCCACACCAGTGCTGTAAATTTCCCCGGAGCATTTTCTCTCTGGCTTTGGTAGACACTCTGGGATGTTCTTTTTGTTTTGTAGCCACGGATTTATCTGCCTAATCATGTTTGGCTTGGCTCATTATTGAAATTATTTTTGCATTGCCTGAATACTCAAAGGAAAAGAAAAGAGACCCAGAAGAAATTAACTAGCAATTAGAAATCAAGATAGAACAATCATTTGTAAATAGCTTTGAAATTGTCAAAGCATATTAAAATTTATCTCATTTGATCTCATTTTAACACTAAGCAGACACAGATGTCAAACCATGGTAGTTGGGGAAACTTCATTTTATATCATCCCATTAACCTCCAAGCAATTATAAAGACATACTTCTATAGGAAATATAACATGTTTGCTGTGTAAACCCAGATTTAAGACAACATCCTCTAGTTCTTCCAATATCACACTCCAACCTTTTGATGATTGATTATACTAATGACCTTATTCTTTTTATTGGGGGTGAAGGGGTAGGAGCACACCCAGCAGTGCTCAAGATTTATCTCTGACTCTGTGCTCAGAGATCACTCCTGATAGGGCTAAGGGTACCATCTGCTGTGCAGGGATCAAACCCAGGTTGGTGGTATGTTAGGCAAGCACCCTACCTGCTATAATATCTCTCCACTCCCTAACAGCCTCATTTGTTCATCCTTCTTTGTAATGTGACTTTATTTGTAACTCATCCTGTCAAACGATGGTGACCATTTAACTACTGAATTTCAAGCTTGGACAATAAATGCGCTTCTATAAATTTGAGGCAAGCTGTCATTTGTGGGTCATAGAAAAAAAAACATAGTATGAGACTAATGCCCATACTCCTGGCCCATAGAAGCATGGGCCAGGAGGCTTTGGTTGGAAGCCTGGTTGGAAGTCTGCCTCAGGTGCTCGGGGAGATGGTAGTTGGGATAGAAAAGGAACCACTATGGCAATAACAGTTAGAAATTATAACGCTGGATCAGAACTATATGCTGGAAGTAGGCAAAAGAAACAACCATGTTAACATTTCAGTATCTTCATTGAGAACCATAATGCCCAAAAGGAATGAAAGAGGGGGCAGAGAGAGGGAGAGAAAGGAGAGAGAGAGAGAGAGAGAGAGAGAGAGAGAGAGAGAGAGAGAAGTGCCCACCATGGAGCAGGCTGGGGATGGGACATTGTGATGAGAAGTGTGCACTGGTGGAGGGATGGGTTTTGGAGCATTGTGTGATTGAAACCCTATCATAAACAGCTTTGTAACCGTGTAATCCAAGGTGATTCAATTTAAAAAAAAAGATGTAAGTAGAGAATTGAAAATTGCCTGCAAAGTTTCTACTAATGTTCATTTGTATCTAATATCACAAGAAAATATCTAGATATACAAGAACATTAGATACACAAGAAGTCAAGGAGAGAGAAAAGGGAGAAAGTAAGATAAAGAAAATATATTAGGCATGAAGAAAAAATAGAAGGAAGCAAGGAAAGTAAAATAAACATTCTGTTACTGAGATGCTAAGCACATTTTTTTTCCTATTTTGTGTAGAACTTTTACTTTAATCTGTAATTGAATCATCATGAATTACAAAGTTACAAAGAAATTTATGATTGAGCTTCAGTCTTGCAAGCTGTTGGCCTGGGTTTGATTCCCATTGCCCATATAGTCCCTAAGCTCATCAAAATTAAGCCCAAGGTACTACTGGGTGTGGCTTCAAAATAAACAAACAGAATGATGTCTCTATATAGAAAAATTCCTTCTCAAAAAAAGCAAAGACGGTAGTTGCTTCTCTGGCACCTAGTGACAGCTTCTAAAACAGCCATTGTATTTTTGGTGGCTGGTCAATCTGATAATTTATTTGTAGTTTTTTGGTAGTCAGAACAAATATTTTTTTCCATTATATTGGACATTCATTCATATTTCTTCCAATTGTGTATATTATTATTAGACATTTCTATTGGGAGTTTTATTTCTGAAAGCACTTTTATATATATGGTATATTAACTTAAACACATTAATAATACAAATATAATTTGCTAATGTAAATATAAGCATATACTTTTTCAGTTTCCTGTCTTGTATTTTGACTTCATTAAATTTTTTTTTTGCACAACAATATTTCAACTTATTTTTTAGGCAGCATAATCACTTTATATTTTATACTATGTTTATATACTGAAATTACTGTTATGCTTGGAATAATTCTCTCCATCATGAATTATAAAAGTATTCACTCATATTTTCCTAGTGCTTTCATGTTTTCAATTTTTTACTTAAATGCTCCATTTCTTTAAAATTTATATTGGAATTAGGAGTGAATTGAGATGCAGCTTATATTATTTTATAAATGACTAACAGATTTTTCCAACATTATTTTAAGCATACACCATCCTTTCATACACTATTTTGAAATACCACCTGTGATATAACAAAATGACCTATCTATTGGTATAATTTTTATTCTCCATTCAGTTTTCCTATAATTATACCATTTTTAGGGTTGAGAATGTGGTTTAATAGAAAAGAACATGCCCTGCCTATATAAAACCTGGCCTTGATCCCAGGCATTTCAAAGTAATAAGTAAAATAGAGTTGCAAGAGTTGCAATATTTTAGTGATAGCTATTTTCTATACATATAGTTATAGAGCCAGGGCAGAGCCTGGCAAGCTATCCCTGGTGAAAACAGTAACAATAATGGACCTCATTCCCAATGAATGGAGACATTACTGGTAGCCGCTTGAGCAAATTGGTGAACAATGGGAAGACAAGTGACAAGTGATTATTTTGGTTTTGGGGCCACACCCAGCTGTGCTCAGAGCTTACTCCTAGTTCTGTGCTCAGGGATCCTTTCTGAAGGAGCTGTTTCATATATGGTGCCCCAGAATGAACCTTTGTCAGGGGTTAGAAAGAGTACAGCGGGTAAGGCACTTGCCTAGCCCACAACCAACTAGCTTCAATATCTGATGCTACATTGGGTTCCCCAAGGTCTGCCAGGAGTCAGCCCTGAGCACAGAATCAGGAGTAAGCCCAATTAATTTTTTTCCTTTTCAGATTATTTTTAGGCTGTTACTAATTTTCCAACTCTTTCAGTGAAATTTCAGAATCAATTTTTATGTTTTGTTCCCAGAGCCGTAGAATTACTATTGTTTGCTTTCAAATATTTATCTCCCGAAGGAGAAGGAAACCCAGAGGTAGCCAGATCTCTAACCTACCTGTTCACTGTAGGACAATCTGTGTGCTAACCACTAGGTTTTCCTCCCTTTCCAAATCTCAGTTCTTGTTAACACGCTTTTGTTTTACAGCCCAGATCGTAAGTTTATAACTTTCTTACTGGGACTGCTTGTTTCGATTGCTTGTAATATTTCATCATAGGTAGAAAGGAACCATGAGAATCACTTGATCACTCTTATCACAAGGGTATGAGCTGTCTTAAACAGACACCGCCCGATGACTATAAATTGCCTTTCCTTTTTAGCCTTCTGAATTGTAATAGGTTTCTGAAGCCAAATTCTTCAGGGAAGCATTATGACTATTTAAGGTCTCCAAACTTTATGCTTCAGTACAAAAGGCCTAAGGGTGAGGATTTTAAATGGATGAAGTGGAGAAATTTGCACTTCCTTAAGCAAACATATAGCATTTCCTTCCATGTGTCAGAAATGAAAACAAAAAATACAAACTAATTTGTCATGAAATTTTCCCTTTCATAATTCCCTCTTTGGTGCTTTTTCAACCTAACAAGTCATATTTTCTCTTCTTTCGTGTCAGGTTTATAGCTTTGCTGGTCACAGTTTCAATAACCATGATGGATGATCGCCTGTTCTATACATCATGTACAAGTATTCAGCTTAAAAGTATCTTTGTGTTCACAGCTTGCTTTCTGTCACCTCCCCATCCCTCCCTCCACTGCAGACACAAATGGCGTTACATTATATGCGCTGAGAGCTTTGGGGAGGGCTCATATTTAGGAACATTAAGTAAGCAGAGGACGCTGCTTATTTGGGCTGAGTTTGACCTCACTATGAAATGAGGTAAATTGTCATATTTATGACTCGGGGTAAGTCAATAATATATTGGCATTCACAAGTGGAAACACATTTACTTCCCAACATGTGGCCTCCACTTCATATTTTACTCTCAAGTAGTGATTTTCACAGAATTATGAGTATCCTTCCTTCCTTCCTTCCTTCCTTCCTTCCTTCCTTCCTTCCTTCCTTCCTTCCTTCCTTCCTTCCTTCCTTCCTTCCTTCCTTCCTTCCTTCCTTCCTTCCTTCCTTCCTTCCTTCCTTCTGCCTACCTGCCTACCAGCCTTCTTTCTTTCCCTTCTGAGTCTCAGTATACTTTGTGGGATGTGTATGCTAAATTTATTATTTTCTTACTCTCATATTCTGTCCTTTGTTTTTTTTAGATCCATATTTGCCTGCTCTTATGCATGTGTCCATACGTGCTCTCTCTCTCTCTCTCACTACACACACACACAGACACACACACACTAAAATTTATGGGGCAAGAAAAATCAACAACCATTGCCTAGAAATCTGATCTTATTGGCAATAGTGATCCTATTGGAAATCTGATCCTATTGATTCTGTGGAGTCTGAGTGAATATAATTTGCTTTTCTCTACATACTACTGCTCGGCAAATTGCAGCAAGAGAAAAGACGATCATGTGGTTGGTGATTTACTGCAGAAAATATTGACAGGGAAAAAAATCGAGTAGCCCTTGATAATAAAAAAAACCCTCACTATGAAACTTTATTCTTAAATTTTCTCAGCTCTACCTTCCCATGCATCCAATGAAAACCCCCCATTTATTCTTGGTCTATCTTCAAATCAACGTTCTTTTGCAAAGTGGATTTCAGGTGGGGAGAGCACTAAATAATCTCTCCCTCCCCTCCACACTCTCCAAGGGGTTCTGAAAACACTTTCCCAAGTGCTTCTGGAGTGTCAGATTTGTGGGCTATTCTTTCTGCCCACACTTCCTCATCCATAGTTTGGATTCCAGGCAGTTTTGTGGTTGTCCATCTTCTTGGCTCAGTAAGCCCTTCACACAGATGGTCTAGGAAAGCATCAGAGGACCTGGGATGGTCCTGTCAGCTCCTATCATTCTTGATTTTCTTCACTACGTTTAGAGAGACTGAACAGTGCTAGCACAGCTGCCGAGAGCAAGCAGATCTGATATTAAAGCCGAATAGGCACGAGCAGCAATCACAGTTACTTGGTCTTGAGTCATTGAATAGGAGGCATTTCCCATGCTGCCTTAGAATAAGAGAAGCTGTTCTTGTACAATCTCTTTTATCACTTGTCTTCCCGTTGTTCATCTATTTGCTCGAGCGGGCACCAGTAACATCTCCATATGTCCTGTCACATGCTAGTGTAGCCCAAGGGCATCTGCTTGCTCCAGGAACATGTAGAACCTCAAACCAATTCTTCAGGTCATGGCAATGAGGTTTATAACTGTTACTTGGTTTTTGACATATCTAATACGACACGGGTAGCTTGCCAGGCTCTGCCATGTGGAAGAATGATGAAAATCGGTTAAAAATATCATCTGTGTTTTTGCCTTTTTGGAGCCTTAGAGATGTCTTCTTCAGTCCTCCAAGCTCATGATTTGGAAGGATTGATTTTCACTTCCTAGAATGTTCCAGGTCCCTTTATGTTCCTATACGGGTTGCTGCTTTAAGAAGGGAATGGGATAGGGTGTCAGCGACGCTGCTGGGGTCCCCAACAGTGCCGGAAGTGAGTTCCTTTTTACCTCAGACGCCGGCATGAAATGGATGAAAAATCAGGAATCTGATGCAGTTTTATTAGGGCGTTACTATCACAGGTTTCAATATGCAATCCAAGAGCAGGGAAAACCTCCGGACTCTGGTTTCCAGCTAGGCCCCAGCAACGTGTAGGCCAAGATGGCTGCCACCACGTGTTGAGGCCCAACAGAGAATGGAGAGGACGGAGAAGCAAAACGCCAAGGGAAGCCGAAATGGCAAAAAGAGGGAAAAGAGCTTCTTTCTTCTTGCAGCTTATTTTATAGCTAGAAATCCGCCCAAACTTCCCAGCCCAGCCCATTCTGGGCTGGGCTATCTAGAGAAGAAAACAGGAAAACAGCTCTATAAAATGTAGCTACTTCAGGAGGCCTTCTGGCTGTTTACAAGGACCCAGAGCTAATTCAAAGCCTCTTAGCAGAGCTGGGAGGAGCTATAAGCTAAATGTAACTTACCCTGGCAGAGAGGGTCAAATGCCCTCAGGTAATTTCTCCCAGCACCTCACCTAATGTCTTGAACCAAGATCTGCCTGGAAATGCCTTTATAGGGTAGAGAAGGGGGTTTCTGAGATGGCATGCCTCTGTACAAAAGACTATACTAATGCCAGTTAAATATTTCTCCAAGCCTTCATAAGAGTCTCGTCTACTTCACTGTAGTTTTGTATTTTAGTTGCCTTTGAGTTATCAGGGAGCCATGCTTGCTTGCTTGGAGGCAAACAGCATTTCTCTCTGGTCTAAATACTTAGAGATCCAGCGTGGCCAGGCAAATATGCTGGTAATATCGAGCTAGTCCCACGATGATTGTGGTAGCATGAGACAATATTTTTACCAGCCAGTACAGAATACTTGGTCAGATAAACGGCCACATTTAAACTAACCCCCTATCTACAAAGTGATCTGCAGGAGGCAATCCAGGGCAGATGTAGAGGCTTTTAGGCTTTTAGGTGTCCTGCAACAATAGGGCTTTCTTACTGGCACATTTTTACTTTTTATTATGACTGGGAAAAAGAATAGAACTGTTTCTGCCACCCTACATGGGAGAATTATACTTGTGAGTGATCTGCTTTCTACAAACTTTGAAAAGATGGGGGCTGGAGTGAAAGCTCAGCAGGTAGGGCATTTGCCTTGCACGTGGCTGGCCTGTGTCAGCCTGAGTTCTATTTCCGAATCCCATATGGTCCCCCCAAGCACCGCCAGGAATGATTCCTGAATGCAGAGCCAGGAGTAGCCCCCAAGCATTGCCGGGTGTAACCCCCAAAAAAGCAAAAAGAAAAAAAAGAAAAGTTGAAGGACTCAGGGACTAAGGTGCCTCCACTGGACATTAAACAAAGCAAGATTTGGCAGTTATCCAGTTCATATGATTTGAATTAAACAGAGGTGATTATTCTGGACTTGATGCTACTCATAGATTTTTATAAAGTGTAATTATTGATCATTTTAAAGAAAACTTTTGTATTAGGTTGCTCCAGAAACAGGTGTTAGCTTTAAGGATTCTAGTTGTACGTTTCTACTTCAAAAGCTTTTCATTTATTTGAGTAAAGATGTCTGAACATGAAGTATGTGTTCATTAGTCCTCAAAGTTTTCTAAAATTAATATTCAAGCTGCAGAAGCCAGGATCAAGCTTAGTTCAGTAATTGACCTTAATGTTCACACCCACCTACATTAAAAATATTCTGGGGAATCTATCTATACCTGGCAATGTAGAGATTGCTCCTGGCTCTGGGATCAGAGCTCACACTCGGTGATGCTTGGGGAACCATATGCAGTTCTGGGGATCAAACTTGGGTTGGTTGTGAGCAAGGCAATATTTATACCTGCTGTACTATTTTGCTATCCCTCCACTTTGCCTCTCATTTAAACATTCATGTTCCATAATAAAAGGTTTTGTTCTATTGGTAAATAAGACTGGATGAAAGGTACTAGATGATATTAATTTAGGTTTAGTTTTTGTAGTTTTAGTTCAGAAGAGGTATCAGAACACCTGATTGCAATAGGTACTTAATAAATATACATTTTAAGAAAACATATGCTTAAGTAGCTGATCAATTTTATTTTGCCACATTTTAGTTATAGTAACATGAAAATAAACTGAATTATTTTGTTTGTTTGTTTATAGGCTATACTTGGCAATACTCATGGCTTACTCATAACTCTGTACTCAGGGATCACTCCTGAAGGTGCTCTGGGAGACCGTATATGGTGCTATGGTTGAACATGAGAACCTAGAAGAAATGGATAAGTTCCTAAAGTCCTATAACCTCCCATGGCTGAAACAAGACCTGCAATACCTGAATAAGCCTATCATCATCGAGGAAATTGAAACAGTAATTAAATCTGCCCAAACACAAAAGCCCAGATGGTTTCACTAGTGAATTCTACCAAACCTTTAGGGAGGACATACTCCCAGTTCTTTTCAGCTCTTCCAGGAAATAGAAGAAACAGAAATAATCTCAAACAGCTTCTACGAGGCACATATCACCCTGATACCCAAAGCAGGGAGAGACAACACAAAGAAAGAAAACTACAGATTAATCTACCTGATGAACACAGGTAGATCTTAAAATACTAGCAAACAGAATCCAAAGACTAATCAAAAAGATTATACATCATGAAGAGTAGGATTTATCCAGGGAATGCAAGGATGGTCAACATTTGCAAGTTAATAAACATAATACATCATATAAATAAGAGAAATAATAAAAATATTATGATCATATCATTAGATGCAGAGAAAGCATTTGACAAGATCCAACACCCATTCATGATTAAAACCTTCCAAAAAATGGGAATTGAAGGAGCCTTCCTCAGGTATTGTTAAAGCCATCTACCAAAAGCCCACAGCAAGTATCATTCTCAATGGGTAAAACTGAAAGCCTTCTTCTAAGATCAGGGACAAGACAAGGTTGCCCACTCTCACCTTTTATTCGATATAGTACTGGCAGTAATTGCCATAGTAATCAGAGAAGAAAAGGACTTTAAGGACATCCAGATAGGCAAGCAAGAAGTCAAGCTATCATTATTCGCAGATGACATGATAGTATACCTAGAGAACCCTAAACTCTATCAAAAACTCCTAGAAACAATAGATACTTATAGTAGAGTGGCAGGGTATAAAATCAATATCCAAAAGTAGGTGACTTTCCTATATACAAATAATGAAAGAGAAGAAAGTGATATTAAGAAATAGATTCCATTCACATTTGTACCCAGAAAATCAAATACCTAGGAATCAGCTGAACCAAGTGTGTAAAAGACCTATACAAAGAAAACTACAAGACATTGCTTCAAGAAATAAAAGAGTGCATGAGGAAATAGAAACACATTTCCTGCTCATGGATGAGGAGAATCAATATTGTCAAAATGCTAATACTCCCTAGAACTTTGTACAGATTCAACGTGGTCCCTATAAGGATACCCATGATATTCTTCAAAGAAATTGACCAAACACTCCTGAAATTTATATGGAATAATAAGCCCCCATGAATAGCTAAAACAATCCTTGGGAAAAAGAAGATGGGAGACCTCACTTTTCCCACTTCAAACTGTAGTACAAATCGGTAGTAATTTAAACAGTGTGGTATTGGAATAAAAGCAGACCTGTGGACCTATGGAATAGAGTTGATTATCCTGACACCCAGCCTCAAATACATGATCAGTTAATCTTTGATAAAGGTGCAAAGAGTCCTAAATGGAACAAGGAATGCCTCATCAACAAATGGTTCTGGGAAACCTGAGCAGCGACATATAAAAAAAAATTTGAACCTCTGTCTAACACCATGCACAAAAATAAGATCAAAATGGATTAAATATCAGACCTGAATCCATAAAGTACGTTGAAGAAAATACAGAAAATGAAAAACCTCCACGACATTGAATCTGTAGGTATCTTCAAAGATTAAACACCACTAACAAAGCAACTAGAAGCAAAGATAAACAAATGGGACTACATGAAACAAAGAGCTTCTGCTCCTCAAAAGAAACAGTGACCAAGAAACAAATACAGTCCACAGAATGGGAAAGAATATTCACCCAATACCCATCTGATAAGGGGTTAATATCCAGGATATATTAGGCACTGGTAGAACTTTACAAGAAAAAAAGCCAACCCCATCAAAAATGGGGAGAAGAAATGAACAGTAACTTTGACAATGAAGAAAGTTGATGGCCAAAAGACATATGAAAAAATGTTCATCTTCACTAATCATCAGAGAGATGCAAATCAAAACAGCAATGAGATATCATCTCAAACCACAGAGACTGGCATATATCCAAAAGAGCAAGACCAACAAGTGCTGGCATGGATGCTGGGAAAGGGGACTCTCATCCATTGTTGGTGGGAATATTGACTGGTACGGCCTTTTTTGTAAAACAATATGGACATTCCTCCAAAGACTAGACATTGAGCTCCCATTTGACCCAGCCATACCATTCTTGGGAATATAACGTGGGAAGCCAAAAACACACAGCAGAAACACCATTTGTACTTTTATTTTCATCGTAGCACTATTCACAATAGTCAGAATCTGGAAACAACCAGAATGCCCGAGAACTGATGACTGGAAAAAGAAACTTTTGGTACATCTACACAATGGAATACTATGCAACTTTTTAGGAAAAATAAGTTCTGAAATTTGCCTATAAATGGATGGACATTTGGGCGGAGCAATAGTCCAGTGGGTAGGGCATTTACCTAGCACGTGGCTGGCCCATGCCGGCCCGGGTTCGATCCCCGGCATCTCCTATGGTCCCCCGAGCACCACTAGGAGTAGTGAGTGAACTACTCCCACTAGGAGTAGTTCCAGAGCCAGGAGTAACCCCTGAGCATGGCCAGGTGTGACCCAAAAAGCCAAAACAAAAAAACCCCAAAAAACTGATGGACATGGAGAGAATCATATTGAGTGAAATTAGCCAGTAGGAAAAAGACAGATATAGAATGACTGCATTTATTTGCATGACATATATATATGTATATATACAGATATGTACCTATATATACATTTATACATATATATCTATATATACATATATATATTATGATACCAATATCCAAGGTCAGGCGTAACATGGATTAGGATGTCTTGTCTTAGGTGAAAATTACACAAACGTGTGAGAGAGGTTAGGTAAGACAGAGAAGGGAACAGTGTGCTGATAATCGCCATAAATGATAATATCAGCTTACAACTGAGCATTTAATATAGGCAAAAATATAGACGTGATAACCTCTAAATGTATGTATTGCAATCCACAATGTGTAAAGGTAGGAAGAGAGAAATAGAAATAAAGAGAAAGAGATAATAAACCTCCATAGAGGCAGGCTAGGGGGTGGGGCAGGACATCGGGGACTTTGGTGGTGGGAAATGGGCACTGGTGGAGGGATGGGTGCTGGAACACTGTATGAGGGTAACCCAAATATGAATATCTTTGTAATTGTATATCATATGGTGGTATAATAAAATATTAAATTAAAAAAACAGGTTAGCCAAATGCAAGGCAATTACCCTACTCTCTGTACTATCTCTCTAACGCCATGAACAAAACTGTTTTGAAGAGTCCAGTTCACTTGGATTAAATACATCCTGATGGTTGTATAACCATCATAACCAGAAAGTTTTTTGGCAAAACAAAAGTTTCTTGGAAACTTTCTACCTACCTGTTAACTAGGAGTGATCCTCTTCTCCCTTCCCTCATTTTCTGGCACTCACCAGTTCATTTTCTGTTTCTGGGAATTTAACTCTTCCAGGTGTCTAAAGTGAATCATACAACTCCCGCTCTTTCATTTTGGGGATTATTTTACTTAGTGTGTCTTCAAGTCTCATCTGTGTTGGAGCATCATGTATCAGAATTTCCTTCCTCTTACTGGCTGGATAATATTCCACTGAATACACATACCCTAATTTACTTATTCATTCATTTATCAACGTTTCTATTGTTTCCACTTCTTGGCTATTGTGAATAATGCTGCTGTGAAGGTGTCACATACTATAAAATGCATTTCTTTAGGAGAAATTAAATATTTCTCAGAAAAAGTCATTTCAGAGGAATCATGGGAATCTATTCACATAACCACTCTTCATCCTTGGGAGTCACCTCATTTCTATGGGAGAAACTCTCTGGAGACTGTAAGTTGCTGTAGGGTTAATGTCATTGTCCTGTTAACCCTTGCCTACTTAGCACTTGTCAGAGGGCATGGCCCCACCTCACTGAGTTGTGAATGGATTGTGAATCCATTGTGAAATGGATTGGCCAGACTTCATAGTCTGATTTGCACTTTCAGTCCCAGAGAGAGAAGAGAAATAAGAGGAAAATGCTTTGCATATTTATTGACATCTGATATTTTTCTGTTTTTTCTCTTACAGAAGATTGCATATTACTGAACACCATTTGAAATGAATGTCTTTTTTAGAATGGTTTTATACGCTTTCTTAAAGGAATGTGGAAGCGAAATTAGCCAGAAGGAGAGAGACAGACACAGAATGACTGCATTTATCTGCATAACATAAATATATATGTACATATTAAGATACCAATATCCAAGGGCAAGTGAAACATATATCAGGAGGTCTTGTGAAAGGTGGAAATTATCACAAACGTGTGGGAGTCAGAGGCTAGGTAAGACAGAAAATGGAACAGTGTGCTAACAATTGTCGAGGGTACTAATGCCAACCTAGAACTGAGCATTGAATAGAGGCAAAAAGATACACATGACAACCCTTTAATGTATGTTCTGTAATCCATAGTCTGGAGGGGAAGGAAAAGAGAAAGAGAGAGAAACGGAAAGAAATAAAGAATCTGCCATGGAGCAGGGCTGGGAGAGGGGGAGGGAACCGGGGACATTGGTGGTGGGAGATGGGCACCGGTGGCGGGATGGGTGCTGGAACACTGTATGACCAAAACCCAAATATGAACTTTTTAATTGTATATCTTTGTAATTGTAAAAATAAAAAATTAAAAAAGGAATGTGGAAAAACAAGCTGGTTTTCCACTTGCTATTCTATTATTCATAAACAGTTTTGAATTGTATAGGAAGTGCCTGTCTAATGAGAGATTTGAGATTTTCAACTTGTTCTTTTAATTGCCAGAATGAAATTAAATTAAGAATTAGTTCTACTTCCAGTCTTCATTTGAGACATGTGCACAATGACATTTTATTCACATAATACATTTGATAGCAATAAATTGATCAGAAGTTAAAAGTCATGAAACAGTACTACTTTCAAAATTATTAATGGCTAATCAGATAATAATGCAATTAGTCTTATTTTTAGTTCTTGGAAAATATCCATTCTGCTAACAATGCTTTAAAATGCCTATTAATGGTACCAGCTTCTCTTTTAAAAGCACCTGCTGATGTAATTACACTGAAGGCTTTGTTGACATTAACACAGTGTGAATGAAATATACCTTTTCCCGTACAATATTTTGAAATAAGATTACCTTATCTCAAATTTAAATGCATTTTACCAATATCTTTGAACTGCTTCACTACACTTCTAATTTGTAAAAACACTCTGCTACTTTGGTAAGGCTTATCCTAATAGTTGATATTCAGACTTAGACTTGTTCTCTCCCAAAACTGCCAGGCTTCAGAATTCACTTGTGTCCACTCTTCTTCAGTAGTCATTTCCTCTTCTTGTGTGAATTTGAAAGAAAATGGTGCACAAGGTATTGCCAGGAGCTTGTGCCTGGGTTTGAAAGGGCAGAGTAGCTTCAATGTTGGTGTATTGGAGCCTTTCCAGAATTTCCCCCTTTGTTCATATGAAACTTGCCCTTGGGAATAGCACATTTTCTAAAATGAATCGAAAAGTAGGAGACACAAAGCTGTTTAATAAAACATTCTTTCCATTTGCTATTCTACTCTAAAGTATCTCTAAATTCAGAACATCCCATTCAGGATGAGAACTATGCCTGGCTTTTATCAATTTTTCAGAAGGACCCACAAAAATATCAAGATGGTTTCTCATATGGAAACATTTTATTTAAAAAGCATAGAAGTTGAGATTCATAAAATGTATTTTAATTGCATTTTTATTGCATTAAGATGTATTTCTAAAATGTATTGTTCCTTGGAAAGTAAACATTTCTAGGGATCAACACATACTAGCTGAAGGACCATTGTTTTATCCTTGTCTGTGCCTTCACCACAAGTATGAGCACAAACTAATATTTTGGGAACATCATACTTAAAAATTCTACAGAGGCATGAGTGGATGATCTTGGAGACTTTGGCAATGGGTAGTTGAGGTTCCCTGTGTGCCTCAACACCATCTAAGTCAACATTATTGTGAATACGTTACCTTCACTGTGCTACATTTTAGGTCTGTCTTTACATTTATTTTCAGCTTTTGGGCCACACCAGAAGTACTCAGGGCTTAGTCCTGGTGGTGCTTCAGGGAACCACATGCAAAGCTGAGAACCTGGGTTGGCTGCTTGCAAGACAAGTGCCCTAGTCGCTGTACTATCTCTCTGTCCTGTAACACTTCCTTCCTTTGTTTGTTTGTTTTGCAATGACTGGAGGTGTTCAGGGCTTACTTCTGGCTCTGTGCTCAGGACTCACTCATGGAGGGCTCAGGAACTCATATTGAAATGTTGGGAATTGAATACAAGCTGGCCACATGAAAGGCAAGTGTCTTACTCACTGTACTGTTTCTCTGGCTCCAGTAATAAATTAAAAAATAATAATAAAATAAAAGGCAAGACAAATATTAGAAAGTAATAAAATTCCTGATTTTCATGATACTATTTTTCCTGAACTGGCTATTTCC
The DNA here is from genome assembly GCA_021461705.1 of Cryptotis parvus. Lineage (NCBI taxonomy): Eukaryota > Metazoa > Chordata > Mammalia > Eulipotyphla > Soricidae > Cryptotis > Cryptotis parvus. The sequence continues at coordinate 10,757 of JAJIBD010009046.1, read as the reverse complement.
ACCACTTGCAGATTTCATAGCTCTGTGGGGCAGACACCTCGTTCATACATCTGTTTCCCTTTTAGATTCATCAATCACGCGATTAAACTACTATTTGGCTCAGTTGAGTATAAAGTCTGAAAAAGTGATGAGCACTTTTCTGTGGGAATGAGAAAGCTTGTACTCAAGCTGCTGCAGTACAGATTAAAAATCGATAAGTAGTTTGGGTGGGGAGTTGAGAGAAGAGAAGAGTTGGTTGTGACTGAAAGAATTGTGTTCCAGGGAAGTAGTACTGCATGCCAGTAGAGTCAAAGCCAAGGATCCTACAAGTGCATCTCAAAGGGCCTGTCGGCACCTCTCCCTATTGGAAAGATAGCACGTTATTAGAATTGTTTCATTTTTAAATATCAGACTTTACAATTTTACAATACTGTCAATGGTAGGCCTATGTGCATGCAACATTTCAACACACCACACGCCTTCCACTGCATCCTGTCCTGCCCTCCACCAGCTCCTGCTCTATGTATCTAACTCCTGCTGTCTCAGTCCCTCTCCCCTCACCACATACCTCCCTTTGGCTCAAGTGGTAACTTCCATTCCATAGAACAGTTCTTGAATTTACTTTGGGCCCTTTGTTTTCCCCTTAGGTTAAGAAACATTTACAGGGGGCTGGAGCTATAGCCCAGCGGGTAGGGCATTTGCCTTGCACGCAGCCAGCCCATGCCAGCCAGGGTTCAATCCCGGCATCCCATATGGCCCCCCGAGCACCGCCAGGAGTGATTCCTGAGTGCAGAGCCAGGAGTAACCCCTGAGCATTGCCGGGTGTGACCCAAAAAAGAAAAAAAAAGAAAAAAAAAGAAAGAAACATCTACACTTCAAAAGAAGCCATGACTGGAATGGGAGACAATATTTGCCTGCCACCCATATAGAAAAGGATAAATTTCCATGATATAGAAAACACTTGCAAGACTCAGCAACAACAAAGGTCAACCCCATCAAAATGGGGAGAAGAGGGGCCGGAGTGATAGTCCAGCGGGTAGGGCGTTTGCCTTGCACATGGCCAGCCCAAACCGCCCGGGGTTCAATCCCTGGCATCCCATGTGGTCTCCCGAGCACCGCCAGGAGTAATTCCTGAGTGCAGATCCAGGAATAACCCCTGAGCATTGCTGGGTGTGACCCATAAAGCAAAAAAAAAAAAAATGGGGAGAAGAGATGAACAGAAACTTTCTTTCTTTTTTTTTTTTATTTTATTTTGCTTTTTGGGTCACACCCGCGATGCTCAGGGGTTTTTCCTGGCTCTGCACTCAGGAATTACTCCTGGCCGTGCTCGGGGACCATATGGGATGCCGGGATCGAACCCAGGGCCGGGCACAGGCCGGCCACGTGCAAGGCAAACGCCCTACCCGCTGGGCTATCGCCTCCGCCCAACAGAAACTTTCTTAAAGAAGACATAGAGGGTCATAAAATAGTACAATGGGTAGGACTCTTACCTTGCATGTGTCATATCCAGATTCAATCCAGGGTATTCCATATGGTCTCCCAAGCTCATAAATTACCCCAAATAATTTATTAATTACATAAATAACTTAAGTATTAGAGTAATTCCTGAGTGCAGACTAACCCCTGAGCATCAGACTACCTCCCTCTCACTCCCCAAAGAAGGTATATAGATGATCAAGAGCTATGTGAAAAAATGTTCTGCCTCAAAGTTATTTAGAATTTAAATTAATTAAAAAATTTAATTCACATGCTCTACCTACAGTCATGAGCGTGTCTGTAAAACCTTTACGATGAATTAATCTATTTCCTGTGGTCTAGAATGAATCATGCTTCAATTTTTTTTCTGCTGAGAATGGGCATATAGTGTCCCAGTCTGTCAGTTTCATATTTATTGGGGAATGTTTTCAGATCAATCTTTCCTCACTGACTTGAGAACACATTTACTTTTATTTCATGAACTCTGATTCAACCAAAAAAAAAAGTCCCTGGTGCTGACTCAGCATACAAAGCTACATTTTATACCTGTCAGCCTGCATATAGATTTTTATAAGGTGAACAATGGTTGTATTTAGGCACGGATGGAGTAATCACGAAGTCCTCTGCCAGTATCCTTTGGAAACTGATTCCATAAATTTCATTAGTATTAAATGTTTCTAATGGGATTTGACAAATAGTTGAATGGGATAGCTTTTTCTTTGTACTTGGCAAAGAGAGAGGAGAAAAAGTCCCTATTACACAATGAGAAATGCATTAATGCTCATGCTCATTCATCTCAACTTTGCACAAAAATAACTTAAGACCTTTTACAACTGCTGGTGAAATTACAGTGTGCTGCAGGGAAGTTGCAAAATTTTTATGGGCCTAATAAAATTGTCATTGTAATACCATTATAGGGTGCTGGGACAATATAGATGTTTGTAATAGTCGTAGTCCCATGCCAAACTGAAAACGGAGATAGTAAGTTTGATCGGTGACAAATGCTAAACAACCCAAGAAACAAGTTAATCTGATAATGGAAATCTTCTTAGCAGTGATTTGTATCATATGAAATTATATGGGTGATCAGTATTTTAAATGGCAGATTTACAATGAAGATAAACATTATTATGTAGAGTTTATAAGAAAGTAAGTTGTTATTGATTTAATCATGTATTATTTTAAATTAAGAATGAATTTCCACTTGTGTGTCTTTTCTCAAGCTGTGTCTTCAAAAATAGGCCCAATGTTCTTTTGTTTGCTCTTTTACCATATAGCACAACAAAAATCTCTTGATGATAGTTACTCAGTCTAAATATTTAAAAAACCCTACTAAGAAACTCAGTCACTTTGAAATGTGAGTTCAGCATAAATTATTCCTCCTTCTTATCAACCCCCCCTTAATGTCAAAAGAAAACATTATGAAATGGCTTAACACTGGCATCTTGAAGGCTGAAGCAGAATTTCCAGGCTCCTCTCTCAGTGATATTGTCTACAGGACTGTTTTGTGCATATGCCTGGGCTCAGTTACGGAGCAAATGGCTCAAACATGCAGCTTCTCCTTGGTGGATGGACCTAAGACATAGCTAAGCACCCCAACCATGAAAGACCCCATGTTTATTCTCTCTTACTGGCGTGCACTGTTAACCCCTGGTAGTGATTGGTAGATCCTCTGCTAGCCCTTGTTTTCTGAAGGCCAGCATTCTGGGAGGTTACCCAGGGAATATCCCTTTGTTCCTGCGTCTAGGATGTGGAGTGGACACGCTGTAGCTATCCTTCTACACAGAGGAGGATAAGGCAGTATGAAAGTGGTGAGCTAGTGGAACATTTATCTCTGAGACAGAGTCCAGGTACTGCTGCAGGAACTTTTCACCTTCTGGTCAGTCAGAGTGAAAACTAAATAAAATTGCAGAGCTATGCCACTTACAGCCATATAACTTTTGGAAAACGTTTGTTCTAGGTTAGATCTTGGTCTCCCATCTGTGACACAGTGGTAGTAAACACACATGAATTATGAAGCTATTGTGAATATTGAGTGAATTAATATATGGAATAAGCTTAGTGGAATAAACAGCACGGAGTGGACATTCCATAAAAAGCTGTACTCTTTAATGTTTTTGCTACCTGAGAAGCAGTTTCCTTAGGGTTGACTCAGGTAACTTGGCTATTACAAAGTAGAAATAATTTAGCAATATAAGGCAGCATCCTCAATGTAGTAGCTGACTCAAAGGCCATAATTTTGTTTACACTTTACAAATTTTAGCTTCATTTTTTATTCCTGGAACAGTGGTTTGCAAAAGAGCACAAGTTTATATGTTTTATGGGTACAGTGTTAACACATCAAATCCCACCTCCGAAGTGCCAATATTCCTCCTTCATTGTCTATTGAACCCTTTAAGCTCACTCTCCCACCCTTGGGAACCTCAGTTCTTTGGTCATAGACTAAGGGTTTGTTTTCACTGGAAATTCTCTGTTCATTCACTTTATTTATTTATGTTCTACATATGAGTCAGCTCACCTAATATTTATCTTTATCCTTCTAAGTTGCATTGCTTAGCATGACCTCTTCCAGTTCCATCCTTGTTTTCTCCAATAGCAATAGTTTATTTTTTTTTCTTAAAGCTGAGTAGTACTTCATGACATATCCCATCTTCTTTATCCACCAATCTTTCATTGGACACTTGGGTTTTTATTACTCTTCCTCCTCCCCCTTCTTTCCCTCTTCCTCCATCTCTTCCTCCTCCTCCAACTTTTCTTTTTCTCCTCCTCTTCCTTTTCTTTTGCTTTCTCCTTCTTTTTTTTATTTTTGGCAGTGGTGGGCACACCCAGTAATGCTAAGGAGTTACTCCTGGCTCTGAATTCTAAGACTATTTCTGATGGTGCTCTGGGGACCATCTGTGCTATCAGGGATCAAAACTGGGTTGGTTACATGCAAGAAAAATACCCTACCTGCGGTAGTATCACTCTGGCCCCAAAATTAGCTATTTTCAATAGGGTTGCAGTAAATTTAGTATGCATATAAGATTCTGAGTGTGTTTTTGTGTTCTTTGGATAAATATGTTGGAGTAGAGTTGGTGGATCATAATGTAGTTCTATTTTTAATATTTTGAAGACAATGACATAAGTCTTTTCCATAGGGCATAAATAGGGTTACATCATTCACCAGTAGTGAATGATGTTTTCTAAATACCATATTTGTATTGGATGTATATAAGGAACTCATTATTGGACAACTAGTTAATCTTTGTGATAAAACTTAATGAGGACAAGGATTTATTGTTGTTGCTTATTTTATTGCAATTTTTCCACAATGCACAGATGAGTGCCTAGAATAGAAGAGAATCTCAGTAAACTTGTCTGAATAAGTGATGCATTACGGATTGCCTGGATACATTGTGAGAATCAGACAGGCAAATCCCTGCACCCTTGGATCATATGAGGATTGAACATAAAAGAGGTAAAAAGTGAGACAGTTTTTGTTGCTTTAAATGTTAGTAGGCACACTCGCCAGGGGAGAGGGCAGTTAGCATAAAGAAGGGACCATTATAGCAAAGATAGTTGGAAAAGATCACTCTGGACAAAAATTGAATGTTCAAAGTAGAAAAAAAGGGTATGCCGGAGAATCTTTCAGAACCTATACTGCAAACCATAATGCAGAAAAGAAGAGTAAGAGAGAGAGAGAGAAGGTAAAGGTGAGAAAAGTGCCTGTCAGCAAGTGGGAGGTGGGGGTAGAAGGAGGGAAACCGGGACATCGTAGTGGGAAATGTATGCTGCTACAGGTATCGGAACATTGTGCCACTGAATCAGATCATGAAAACTTTGTAACTGTGTCTCTCAAGAGGATTTAATAGGAAAAAAAAACAAGGTTATTGGGCAAAACATCTTTTCTGATCGTGTCTCAACTCTTAATAAGCACTTTTTAAAATGGTGGACACTGCATTAGATCATGGATACTGGGAAGTCTGAAATCCACAGGTAAGTCAAGTGATTGGAAAATGGGGCAACCTTGATGCTGGAATTTTTAAACATAATTTTCATTCACTAAGAAATCTCAGTTTTTGCCCCCCAAAGTCTTTTAACTGATTGCTTGCAGCCTGCTTACATTATGAGGATAATTTCTTTTGCTTGAAGATAACTAATTATAAATGTTGACACATCTGGAATTATTCTCATAAAAACAAAATAGCTGTACAGCAACACCTAATTTAGAGTTATGACTAGGAAACTTTAAACCGTTTTGTAGCTTAGTTAATAAAATTAGCCATCTCAGGTCACAGGTTATAATGATGAATACAGTGCAATAATATCTTATAGTAGATTTTACAAAGGATTTATGTATGTATGTATGTATGTATGTATGTATGTATGTGTGTATGTGTGTATGCATGTCATGCCTAACAATATCAGGGCTTGTTCCTGTCTGCACTCAGGGTTTACTCCGGTGGGACTCAGAGGATCAACCGTGGTTCTGGGGATCGGGATTGTACCTGGGTCGGATGAAAGGAAGTGTGCCCACTCCACTGTACTATCTCTCCAGCCCATTAACAAAGAATTCTTCAGAAAAGATTCAGTGCTACAAGTTGTTCAAGATTCATGGATTCTTTTTGTATATGTGCATGTCAATATACAGCATGCCTTTGTGTATGTATGTGTATGACTTTTATAGTGGTTTTTAAAGTTAGTCATCAATTATGACTTAAAAATTCAGTACAATTTGTTTTTTTACTTTTTTGGGTCACACCTGGCAATGCTCAGGGGTTATTCCTGGCTCTTCACTCAGGTATTACTCCTGGCAGTGCTTGGGGACCATATGGGATGCCAGGGATCGAACCCGGGCGGCACAGGCCGGCCCGCGTAAGGCAAATGCCCTACCCGCTGGGCTATCGCCCGGCCCCAGTACAAAATTTTTTATCACTAGAAATCCTTCATTCTCACTGGAGAATTCCTTCATTCTCCAAATAACTAGAGTTATTTTTTTTTTAATTTTTTATTTTTACAATTACAAAGATATACAATTAAAATCAATTTGGGTTGGTCATCAGTGTAGCAGCACCCATCCCGCACAGTGCCATCTCCCCCACCAAGCGGTTCCTCCCCCCAGCCCTCCCATGCAGGTTTTTATTTTATTTACTCTTTAGGGTTGTCGGCTCTTAGCCAGTTTAGGTTGGCTGCTGTGTTCATTTTCTGTCTACTAGCCTGAATCCCGTGGATATTCACGGGACTTAGGTTCATTGGTATAATTGTTATATTTATTTGCAGATAAAGAGTCTACGCCTTCTGGCTAATTTTGCTCACATAATCTTTCATGTCACAGAGGCAATTTTATAACTATTTTTCCTAACAGCTCAGTATCGTGTAGATGTAAAACTTTTATCCAGTATCTATTTCGGGTGTTCAGATCGGCATAGAGGGGAGAGTTATTTGGAACAGGTTTTGTGTTGTTGTAAGATGCTTGGTTCAATATCTGACTTTGTCAGTATAAAGACTTATAAAGATAAGTTGTAATTAGTATTTCTGTAGGTCAACTAGATAATGCTAAACACTTTTCACAACTTTCTCACATAACACTTCGCAGCAATTCTCTGACCTAGGAACTGTCAATGCCCTAGTTTCATCTTTTGGACAGCCACATCCAAGAATCAGACAGCATCTGTCTCTAGGCCTTCCTCTAGTCTCCACTCACACACTTTCATGCAGAGATTTATTCATGATAGATTCCAGAGCAGAGTAATTAGGTTAGCTGTATTTCACAAAAGCTTTGCTTTTATATTTTTTACTTTTTAAGAGCTTTGCTTTTAATAAAACATTTATTAAGGTACAATGATTTACAAAATTTTTTTCCTAATTGGGTTTGAGGCATAGAGTGTTCCAGAATCAATCCAGACACCAGTGTCAACTTCCCTCCACCAGTGTCCCAAAATTCCCCCTCCACCCACAGCCTGCCTCCTTCATAGTCAAAGCATTAGTTTTTAAAAAGACCTGAGAGGGTTCACTTGGACTGCCCAAGGAATAATAAACCTCTATCTTTCCAACTGAACCCTTTTCTGGGAAGCTGCCAAACCAAAGCACCTTGAGTTGGAATTCTGGAAGGGAATATCCTTTGATCAAAAGTAGATCTGTCTTATATCTCACAAGTCTTACATTTAAGGTTCATTTCAATATTTCTTTCAATCTGCAAAGCATAATTTCATTTTAAGCAGAAAAGAAAACAAACACTCTAATAAAATCTTTATGAACAAAGTTGAGCGGGCTTCTTGGAAAACAAATGACTCTTATATAACAATATTGTGGTGAGTTAAGTGTAAATGGCTCAGAAACATGCAGATTAAATTTCCCAGAGAACACTCAAGGGTTTCCAAAATTAATGGGGAAAACACTTGAACAATGTACATTTCAGACCTATGCTTTTCTCCCTTATCCTTCTTTGTGTCTCTGCTGATTTTATTTTCTTCTAAAAGGCACTTCCTAAGGTGATTTCATCTGTTGTGGTCAGAATGCTGTCAAACCAAGTTGTCATTAATCTGGGTGAATTCTGGGTGGCCCGATCTGTGTATCAGCTGTGTGCTTCTTGTACAGAGTTAGGTTTTCTCTCTACTATTTGTCTTTTCATACAGGAAAAACATGAACATAAAAATGCAATTCAAAGTCTGGGACAAGCTTTTGGCCTTGTCCATCATCATTCACTTGCAAGACAAATGTATGAGATACTTCTACGGTGAAAATTGATAAATCTTCAGAGCCTTAACTTAGAAAATACCACTAAGCATCAATGTAGAAGAGGTAGGGATCCATAAATCAAAATTTAGAGATTCTTTGGAAAGACTTTAAAATCAAATACCCCACTCCATTCCAAAGCTGCAGAACTATCTTAATAGGAAATATGGCAGAGTCCTACTTATAATTCTGTTTTCTAAAAGATGAATGAAATAAATTTTATGGAAATTTTTTTTAGAAATAAATGTTTGACTACTCTATTGAAGTTTCCAAGAAACAAAACAATTCTGTTTTATAGGAATTCAAGTGCCTTTTTTTCACTCCCTAATCTTGGAAGGAGGTAAATACTGAAACTGAATTGATAACCCTGATTTTCCTAGCTCCTACTTAAGGAAGTTTTTAGGCTTTTATCCTTTCCTTGGATAACACAGCTGACAGTGTCCACTTTGTGATTCTCCTATGGTGTCACCAAGCAAGATAGTCTTCAATGTTGCTAAAGTGTATGAAATACTTTTTGATACAGGTCATTGTGCATTGTATGACAGGGACAAAAGCTTTTCTTCCTTCCTTCCCTCCTTCCTTCCTTCCTTCCTTCCTTCCTTTCTTCCTTCCTTTCTTTCTTCCCTCCTCCCTCCCTTCCTTTCTTCCTTCCTTTCTTCCTTCCTTCCTTCCTTCCTTCCTTCCCTTCCTTCCATCCCTCCTTCCCCCTCCCTCTCTCCCTCCTCCTTTCCTTCCTCCCTTCCTCCCTCTCTCCTCCTTCCTTCCTTCCTCTTCCTTCCTTCCTTCCTTCTTCCTTCCTTCCTTCCTTCCTTCCTTTTCCTTCCTTCCTTCCTTCCTTCCTCCTTCCTTCCTTCCTTCCTTCCTTTCCTCCTCCTCCCTCCCAACCCTTCCCTCCCTCCTTCCCCTCCCTCCCTCCTCCCTCCCTCCTTCCTTCCTTCCCTCCTCCTTCCTTCCCTCCCCTCCCTCACCTGCCCTCCCTCTCTCCCTCCCTCCTTCCTCCCTTCCCTTCCCTCCCTCCTCCTCTCCCTTCCCTCCTTCCCTCCTTCCCTTCCTCCCTTTCCTCCCTCCTTCCTTCCTTCCTTCCTTCCTTCCTTCCTTCCCTTCCTTCCTTCCTTCCTTCCTTCCTTTTGTACTTTTCTTTCTTCTTCCTTTATTCAGGGCCTCTCCTGTCTCTGCTCATGGATCACTCTTACAGGTACTTGGGTTACCATATGTCTGGCTGGAATTTGAACTGGGGTAGGTTGTGTACATTGTAGATATCTTAATCCTTGTACTATTCTTTGGCCCAGAAATTTCTATATTTAATAAATGCCAAACAACTAGATGTATGGTTACTATCTTCTAGACTATGGGTCTACTAACATTTCTAAAATTTTGTCAGAATTCTTAATATTACTCATAAAGTATCTGATGATAAAACAATATGCAAATAAAATTCTTAAAACAGTCAATTAAATAATGTTAAATAATATTATAATCACAAATCAATGGAAGAATTAAAATGCTATATTAAAATGTCCTTTTAACTCCAAAGAAAATATTAAAGGGGCATAAAGGACCATAAATAGAGGAAGCATAGAAAACAAATGAAAACATTACCAGCGTAAATCTAGTTTTCCATTAATTACGTTACAGCAATTGGAGAGATAGTTCTACTAGCCTTGAATGCTGCTGACCTGGGTTTTATCTCCAGTGCCCTTGCCCTCAGAGCCTCATTAGGAGTGATCCTAAAGTGCGGGGTAACCAGGAGAAGCCCTGAGCATCACTAGGTGTGGCCCCAAAACAATAGCAGAAGAATTACCTTACATATGGAAAGTTGAAATGACCTGATTTAAAGAAAGATATTGTCAAATAGACCAAAAGCAAATTCTATTCTCTGACAACAAGGAATACACTTTAGATTCTTTAAAGATGAATTTAGGTTGAAATTAAAGGGTAAACATGATAAGCAAAATATTAGCATAAAGAATCAGAATAAACTCTAAGAAAAAATATATTATTAGAGATAAAGAAGAATAGTTCATAATGGTAAAAACAGGAATATACACTTACAAATACAAACAATTAAAAGTACATATGCACCTACCACTGTAGTTTCCAAATAAATTAATCAAAAAAGATCATCAAAGGGATAACTTAACAATACTCAGAGGTTTCAATACTCCTAGAAACCAGACAATGAGAATATTCATATTTATTTTTAACAAATTTGAATTCTGTTTCAAGGACCACTCTACTCTGAGCATTGCAGAATGTACATATTTTTGAGCATATTACGGGATGCTAAAAAGCAAAATACAAAGGCATTCTACAAAACATTGGAATTAATAGATTGCATGTATGATGTAATTATACACAAATCAATAATGCATCATAGAGGCACCTCATAAACATTCTGTTAAAGGAAAATATCCAGATAAAATGCACCCTTAGAGAGGAAGCTTGGAACCCTTCATGTAGGGCTTTGAAACATAATGAATGATTGATATGTGATGCTGATGCTTAAACAAGTTCTAATGGTTTAATCAGCTGGCTGTTTGATGAAACAGGGGCGGAACAGAGTTGATAAGGCCCTAGACTGAGCATGA
>JAJIBD010009045.1:0-49701 GCA_021461705.1 Cryptotis parvus | reverse complement strand
GCTCTCAGTAGCTCTTCTGTCTCCCCAGCAGGTCTGCCCCCAACATACCAACTGAAGGAAGCGCCAGCAGAATCGTTTGCTCGGTGGTGAATGGAGCCTTGGTATGTGCTGGCAAGATCCCCCAGGGACTTCTGGGTATAAGTAATGGAGTTAGTCATGAGCAGGGTGAGGCAGCTCTCCTGTTGTTTACGTGACTCAGAGGCCATCCTGTGCTTGGTGGTGAATGGAGGCACGGTATGTGTTGGCAATCTCTTACTTCCCTGGGACTTGAAGACTGGCAGGATCCAGCAGTGGAGGCCAAACATTGCCTGGAAAAGTGAAAGTAAAATGTAGAAGAGTCATCTCCCTACCGTCCATGCAGACCTTCTCCCTGGACCAGACCCTTGCACATGTGTGTGTTAGACACCTCCAAACTTCCCCATTTGCACAAATAGAGTGGTTATTTATTATTATTATTTTTTGTGATACATCTGGTGTCGCTCAGGACTTACTCCTAGATCTTTACTCAGAGATCACTCCGCGTGGGATTTGGGGATCATATGTGGTGCCAGAAATCAAACAGGGTCAGAGGCATGCAAAGCAAGTGTCTTACCTGAAGTACTATCATTCAGGTCCTTGAGTGGTCACATATCTTTAGAGGCCATAGGAGAGGAGAAGAAAAGGACTATCTTGTTGATTATGCAAATATGGGGTTCATACATAAAGGGGTACAGTTACCTTCTCTTCCTTCACTGATGTACTTACTTGACTTGGACTAGCCAGTTCTAATGCAAGGCAATGAACTGGCCACCTATGCCCCGCCCCCTCCCTTAATACAGTGGCTTTGGGTACCTGTGACCTTAGGCAGCTGGTTTCCCCATCCTGCTCTTCGTTCCTCATCCACACAGGGCCTTCCCTAGATGACACAAATCTTAGATTCAGGACCAGCCCAACCCAATAGGCTGCGTGAGCATGATGAGCAGCTCGGGAAACATCCCCTTCTGACTCTAATGGGGCAGAACTGGCTTCCCAAACTCAGAGGCTTCACTGAATCACTCCATAGGAGGTGGGCTTGCACCAGGAAGGGGCTATAATCAGATGCCAAGCCAGAGGAGTTGAATGAGCTGAATCCTTTCATTACCACCTCCCTGACTCTTTCCAACCACATGCAACAGAGACCCTTAAGGTTGGGGCTTCCTCATCTGCCTTGAATCAATTTTCTAACTGTACCCCAGGAGTAGCCCAGATCTGTGATCATCAACAATAGCTCAGTAACCAGAAGAAGAAAAGTCTCTTGTGGTAAGATCCGCACTGGAAGTTCACATGCTCAGATCTCATCATGACCAGAGTTTGCACACCCACGCTAGTGTGTGTGTGTGTGTGTGTGTGTGTGTGTGTGTGTGTGTGTGCATTTTTTTGGTTGCATGCAGGGACATCAGTAAGACCTTCTGTATTCTGTGGATTTTTTTCCTGGAATATTATAATAAAAGCCAGAATCTCCAAACCTGTCTTCTCACAGTAAGTTGCCCAAACTGGCCATTCATGTGTGTCACCCGTTGCCTAGTGAGCAAAGCCTGGAGTTGGGTTTGGAGTCCCTCCCCCAATGCCTCAGAATTGGAACCACCAAGTCATGATAGACAACAGCAATGGGAATATTTTTTTTCTTTCTGATATAGCTTTGATTTTAAATTAATGAAATAAACATACTGAGACAAAATCAACCAAACTAAGCATTCCAGGGGAGAGCCTCCCGGCATGTCAGCTTAAAGCAATCTGAAAGCCAGGCCTTTTAAGGCAGGCATTGGACATGAAAAGACCTCGTGGGTCATGGAGTGAACCCCCTGCCAGTATCAGAGGACCATGGGGCTGGGGTGAGGGGCGTGATTGTCTCAAATTTCCTTCCCTTCAAATCAAGAGAGGATGGGGCTCAGCGCTGCCTTGCGTTAGTCACGCCCTGTGGGGTGAGAGCGCAGCAGTGGCTGAGCTGGCAACCACCCTCCCCAGCACCGTCTGGACTGCCTACATCTCTGATCAAAAGGGAGTGAGCATGACCCTCTACTAGCTGACCTCAGGCTCTCCCCTGGGCAGAGACTCTGTTATATGAAGATGCTACCGGTTGTTTTGACATCTCCACTTAATGCCAATCCAGGTACCCAGAAATGAGGCAAGCTCTCCCAGTTTTGCTGCTCGCCGCACACCAAGACAGTCTGACAGCCCTCAGCCATCCAAGTCTCTAGTCTTCTCCATTTCTTCTTTTCTTTAGCCTTCTTCATGGCCAATGTGAGGGTTACCCTTCATCCATCTCCCAGACCACTTCCTGCTTCTGGTTGCTTTGTGTTCTTTGTTTTGGGGATGATTTCATTGAGGAAAGTACAAGGGATTTTAGTTAATTTTAAAGCTTTTTTTTCTCCCAGAAATCCCAGCTCAACTCATGGGGCTCTGTCCAGTGACTACTGAAGTCTGAAACCTGTGGGGAGTGTTTTTAAGTACTGCCCATTGCTTTCTGTCCTGATGATCCATTCCTCAGAACCAGCAATCTCTCCTTCTTCTTTCTCCTTCAAGTACCTTGAAGATATTAGTGGAAAAGAGAGTAGCTTCAATTTAAAATAGAGAGGGGGCAATCCCAAACAGCATCATGAATATATACTTCTAGGAGTCCTAGGGGATGGTGTGTGCGTGCAAAGTCACAGCAAAAGGACGCACTGTTCTTTCAGGGAGCAGTAGCTCTAGAGTCGAGAAATCCAATCATAGATATGGACCCCTTTAGAAATGACAGAAAATCTTCAGATTTTGTGCCAAAGATCATATTCCTCTGCTTCCAAGTCCCACCAATTCTCTGTTCCAGTCTTCAAGGGACTTTTTTAAATTAATTCTATGTTCTCTCCCACCTGGCCTGAACTCAATGGTTGCCATGTTGCCAACATGGTGCCACATGAGCTACTTCTTGGAGACATAGACTTCCACAAAACCACTACATGGGATCCCTGGGCCAGGAAGAGATCTTTTCTCACGTGTGTATATATCAATGTAAAGGAATTATCAAAGTGTAAGAAATAAATATAATCCAATGACACAAACCTCTTTTTAATAAGAAGACAATAGCTGGGATAATTTCAATGACCAGTATTCAGAAGTATAGATATATGGAACAAAAGCTTCTTTAGAAATAAGACCCTCTAGATGCTGGGGAGATAGTGAGATAGTAGAGCAAGTAAGGTGCTTGCTTTACACTTGGGTAATCTTGGGGCAGGAGTGATAGCCCAGGGGGTAGGGTGTTTGCCTTGCACGTGGCCGGCCTGTGCTGGCCCGGGTTCAATCCCCGGCATCCCATATGGTCCTCCGAGCACCGCCAGGAGTAATTCCTGAGTGCAGAGCCAGGAGAAACCCCTGAGCATTGCCGGGTGTGATTCAAAAAGGCAAAATAATACACTTGGGTAATCCAGATTCAAGCTTCAGCATTGTATATAGTCCCTGAGCACTGCCAGGAATAATCCCTGAACACATTCAGGAGTAATCCCTGAGCACAGCCACCTATGGTCCCACACAAAAACAAACTAAAAAGAAATAAGACCCAGCAATAAAATTCCAACATAGCTATGTGTCAGTTTTCTAAAGATGAGCCTCAGGCATCTTCCTACCATGCACCCTGTGTTGGTCACCAAGGCTGACCATAACCAACCAATAGAGGGGCTTCGCAGCTGAGATACATCCTTTTGCTGCTCTGGAAACTAAATCCACCAATCATCTGGTGAACTTCTGCTGAGGTCTCTCTGTGGGAACGTGTATGGCTGCATTCTCCCTAAGTCCTTATCTGACCTCCCTCTGTGAGTCTATGTTCTCGTCTCTTCTTATTAGGCCAGATTGGATTCACATCTGTTTGATGGCTGCATTAAACCCAATTAGCTTTCTCCAAATAGTTATATTCTGGGGTTAGGACTTTGACTTAGAGATGGCAGAGTGTGGGCACTGTTAAGCCTGTAGAAGGCCCTTTAACTCCCCCAAATATCCTTGTATTTCAGTTCAGTATCACTGTCTGTCTTCCTGTTTATCTTCGATTTGCTCGAGCGGGCACCAGTAACATCTCCATATGACCTGTCTCATGCAAGTAGAGCCCTAGGGAACCTGCTTGCTCCAGGAACATAAAGAGCCTCAAACCATTCCATCAGGTCATGGGAATGAGGTTTATAATTGTTACTGGTATCTGGCATATCAAATACGACAAGGGCAGCTTGCCAGGCTCTGCAGTTCAGTATTCCATGGAAAGTTCCATGGCTTTCAGTTCAAACCCATCTATGACATCCAGACCTGCCCACACAATTCCACTCCATTCTCCCTGGTGTTTTGCAACCTTACATATGGTCTCTCTTAGACCTCAGGATGCAATAATCAAAGTCCCCCAACTTTACTGCCTCTGTTCCCCATGTGAGCCCCTTCTGCCTTTTCCCTGTCTCAGAGGTCACCCTTGGTTTAGGGTCTCGTAGCTCTAGCTTTCAAAGCTTCATTGATTCCAAGGGATTGGGATGCTGATTAAGGGGGACCTTTGTGTGCTGAATCAAATGCAATTAGATCACTCTGAAAAATACCCTAGTTGGAGGGTTTGTTTTCATTTTGAATACATGCATTGAATTCCAAGTGATCGGATTCATCCTGGTATGCTAGAGCTGAATTTCTGCAAAGGATACATATTTGAACATAAATGCAAGGGAACAAATACTCCCATCCATAACTCAAAACCAACAGTGGAAATCATCAAGGAAATATTTTATCTTGAGTTTTGAAAGGTGGTTATTTAGATTTTAGAGTCAAGAGACATGCAGATAAGGGGTCAAGAAGACTGATCAATGGTTGGAATCTACTACAAGTGTGTGGCGGGAGAGGGGGGGCTGTGCGCAGAGTGCAGGTAAGACATGGAAGGTACCAATATGACAATAGTAGTTGGGAATGTTCACACTGAACAGGACTGAATGTTCACACTGAACAGGGACTGAATGTTCACACTGAACAGGACTGAATGTTCACACTGAACAGGACTGAATGTTCACACTGAAGGTAAGAGAAGGAGAGGTGGTAAGGGAAATATGCATGTAACCTTTCAGTATCTGTATTTCAAACCACAATGGCCAAAAGGAGGGATAGAGAGAGAGACAGAGACAGAGACAGAGATCCAGATAAACAATTAAAAAACTCTAGTCAGGTTCCCAGATTCCTGGATCTTCTGTGACTTTTCCCTCTTTTTCTGGACCATTTGCCGAGATTTCTTGACACTCAGGGTAATTCAGCAAGTCCAAAGGAATTCAGCAAGCAATCAGGATAAGAAATTGTACAAGATGTTTCTTGGGGGATGCAGAAGGACCCTAAGTGGTCCTCGTGCTGCTGCAGTGGGAAACAGTGATGACCCCTTGTGCAAACAACAGAGCAAAGGAGGAGCTGCCTTGCCTGGAAGCTCTAGGAGCCAGTGCCAAGAGCATGAATGTGTTGAGCACGTTCCAGTATGGTTTGGGCCCTTGAGAAAGGCATCTGCCCCCTTGAACTTCAGGCAAATGTGGGCCTCAGTTCCAGGTGCTGAACCTTTGGAAAGAATGTTAACTTCTTGGTCCCTCCATCATTTTGTTCTGAAATGGGAATAACCGTGTGCTTCAATGACAGACACAAGTCTTAAAGATGATGATGACAGTTTTCCCACCCCAGATTCAAGCACACAGTGGCACTTGGTCAGGTTTTGACCTGGTGGAAGCTTGATAGAGTCTCAGGAAGGGAATTCAATGGAGAGACTTTCAAGGTGCAGAGACAGGAAGCAATCACTTCACTTGTCACTTTTCTTCCCCTTGATCATTGTTTTGCTTGAGCAGGCACCAGTGACATCTCCATATATCCTCTCACATGCTAGTGTAGCCCAAGGGCATCTTCTCACTCCAGGAACATAAAGAGCCTCAAATCATTCCATCAGGTGATGGGAATGAGGTCTATAATTGTTACTGGTATTTGGCATATCAAATACGACATTGGGTTTTACTAAGTGTGGGAAAAAACTCACCATTGAATATACACAAAGAGTCTTAAGTGATAAACTCTAAATATCTGCAGGGCTAGCCACAATGTGTAAAAGAAGAGAGAGAGAGTTGCAGAGACAGAAAGCAAGAGAGGAAACGGGGCTACCTGCTATTGAGGCAGCCTGGGGTGGGCAGGAGGGGTGGGGTACATTGGTGGTGGAAATGGGGCACTGGTGGAGGGATGGGTGCTGGAATACTGTATTGCCAAGAACCAATTATGAACACCTTTGTAATTGTAGGTCTCAGTGTGGTAAAATAAAAAATTTTTTAAAAAAATGACATGGGTAGCTTGCCAGGCTCTGCCGTGAGGGTGGGTTACTCTTGTAGTCACCTCTAATCTCATGCATATATTGATGAACAGGCTTGTGATCAGCTCTTCTGCTGGGTGGAGCTCTGACAAGTGGGGAGTTCAGATGTGGAAAATGGCGGCCCTCATGGTGTGGGGGGTTCCTATAGCTTCTAGCTCTGCAGGGCTAAAGCCACCTTCCCTCCGGGCACCTCGTGATTAGCTGGGCACAGGGAGAGCCGGTAGCAGCTCTGCCCATGTATGTGAGTCTCTCACAGGAAACATGAAGCAAAGTTTCTGAAATTCTAGGACATGACCAGAATCTAGACATCAGACGAATCATGTTCTTCTGCAGTGTGTCTATGAAAAAGTTGTTTGGAATCATCGTGCCTAGGTTCTGCAGCCAAGGTGTGAGGGAGAGGGCTAATAGCTCTGATTTCTTTTCATTTTCATGAGAATTCTGAAATATGTTATTAGGTCCAGTTTAAGGAAACATCAAGAGGCAGACAGAATCAACAAGAAAGCAGTGACAACGTTTTAAGGCTGCGCTGGCTCTCATGTGCCAGCCCCACATTGACAGGGCCCAGAGGACTAGTGCCTCCTGCAATCCTGTGATATAGCTACCTCCCTTGTCTGTCCTGGTGGTGGTTTTGAGAAACAGGAGCAGATAGGTGGAGAGTTCCTCACTACCAAGCTGGCTCTGGGTCTGCCTCCCACAAAACCAGCTGCCACTTGTAAAGTCGCCAGTGGTACACCCTATCGTTTGATGCTGATACCTTGAGGAATGGACCCTCCATAGCCAGAAAACAATCTCCTCCCAATCAGATGGAGGCACATTACATAAAGCTCCACATGAGCCATCATCACTCTGCAACAGTCACACTCCAGGAGGAGCCAGGTCCGGTCTCCAGGGAGACCTGGAGGCAGAGCCAAGTGGAGGGAGAGAGGATTTGGTGTAAGAGAGAAAGATAAAAAAAGGAGAGATAAAATGAGAGAGAGACAGACCAAGAGAGAGAGGCAGAGAGAGTGAGAGAGATAGAGTTTTCCCTTTGCTGGAAGGCAGCAAGGCAAACAAGATCTGCTCTTGTGGACCCATCAGAGGAATCTAGGAAGCCCAAGAGGTGAGTCCCCTGATGGTTGGTCTGACCCTGAGGCAGAGGGTCCATCTCTCCAATCACCAGCCCTCTTCTGAGAACAAACTAGAGCTTGCACGCTGCTGTGCACAGCACACGGAGTGCGGGTCGGATCCCTTTCCAGGCTGTTCTGAACACAAGCCCAGCCGCCTCCCCCAACCACTACCCGGCGGGAGAGGCATGTGCTGTCACTGCTGTCGGGGGTGGGGGGACATCTGTGATCCCAGGCACAGGTCCTGGCAGGACATCGAAGCCACCGAGAGATTCGGCTCTTCCCTCCATCTGCTTTGGGTGGCCGGGCAGCCCACAGGACCAGATAGAGCCACCTGGACAGCTCACATGTTAGGGTGCATGAGAATCTTCCTGGAATAAGTTGTCACTCAGCAGTAGCCAATAGCCATAAGGGGTGACTACAAAGGTGGGAGTGTTCAGAGCACGGAGGCGCCGTGAGTTTCAGGAGCTGCCTCTTGGATACACAAGAAGACCAGGGAAGGATTCTGGCCATAAGTTTCCACTCTCCCCACCCAGCGCAACCCCATGCATCCTTCAGGACATGTGCTCAGAGGAGCAGTGCACGTGGTCCTGGCACCCAAAGAGGGATCTTCTCCCAGGGCTGTTTCCAAACGCATCATTCACTTACTGACCCTGATCTCGCAGGGTGGAAGTTAGATCATGCAAAGAGCACTATAATGGCAGCATGAAAACCCTTAGTCTACTTGTGCCCCCTTTTCAAGAATTCTGACCCCAATATGGTGTCCCATTGGCCACACCTCTTTGCTGAACATACCTCCACTCTTGTTTGCTAGCTCCACCATGAGGAAGGTCGTTTAGAATGGCAGGCAGTGTCACGCTCATAAAAACAATGTATTTTTTTTAAATTTCTCCTTATACAGTACAGGATTACAGCTCAGAGTAAAACATGGCTTTACTATATGAGGTCCTGGGTTCAAGTCCCAACATCATCTGGCATGGCTGGGAGTGGCCCCCCCACAATCATGGAGTGTGGATGGGAAAAGACACCACAGTAATAAGTTCCTGTCCCCTAGCAAATTGTCATTATAGGAGAGTTCTGTAGCCTGGACAAGTTCAGATCCTACTGAAACCCATTTATCTTTTAATTTTCACTCAAACACTGAGTGCTTCCTCTGTTTGGGATGTGTCCTGGTTCCTTTTCATGGGATATCCTTGACTTCTTCTGAATTTGAAAACTAATTGCCTTCAAAGCTTCCTGGGACTGAGCCGTCTCTGTGTCTTATGCCCAACAAGATATGTGGTGAAGGATTCTTTCTTAACTGAGTACCCAGAGCTACAGTTGGAGCTGTATCACAAGGTAGTCCCTTTGTGACTAATGGAGGAGCACTGGTGTTCCAGAACATTCTATAGAATGCTCACAGCAACAGTCCCTCCTCCCTGTAATCTCAGTCTGAGTTGACTTAATGGAAGCCTTATGTTTCACCTGAGATTATGCAGAGGTAGTACAGTTCCCATATAAAGTCTGACCTCCTCAGATTAGATGATCGTAGAGGGCTGATTTTCCAAATGTACTGTTGCCAGGTGATGGGAGGAGCTGCCTGTCCCTTTCCATGAAACCAGTCTTGTTGTCTGGGCCAATTGCAGACACGCGAGAGAAGCCTACTCTACAGATGAGGCAGCTGTCAGGACATGACAGTTTGCATTTCGCAATGGATTCTGGAAAACAAAATGAAAGCAAGCACCAGAGAACAAGTTGAAGATCATTGATTTCTGTATCAATAAGGAACCCGAATTTCTGAGAGCAAGTGAATTGCTCAGCCATTCTATTTAACCAGGGGGCTAGGAGGGAGGATAAGGTGCTTGTCTTGCGTGCAGTTTGACCTGGCTTGATCCCTGATGCTAAATATGGCCTCCCAGAACCACCAAAAGTGATCATTGAGCACAAAACCAGGAGTAGCCACTGAGCACTGCTGCTAAAACCCAATCTTCTCTGCAATAAAATGAAATACCCTTAAATAATTTAAGATTTGATGCTCTCAATATTAAATTAACTTTGAGTTCCTAATTTACAAAACAATTTAATGTTTAATTCTTCCATAGGATTAGGACAAAATGCCAAAGACTTCTGAAAAATACATGAATAGTTCTAGCCACTAAGATGAGTTAAACAGACTTTAGGTGATGGCCATCCTTTAAGAAAACAAGAATAGGGGCCGGAGTGTTAGCACAGCGGTAGGGTATTTGCCTTGCACGTGGCCAACCCAGGTTCAATCCTTGGCATCCCACATGGTCCCCAAGCACCACCAGGAGTAATTCCTGAGCAAAGAGCCAGGAGTAACACCTGAGCATCGCCGAGCGTGACCCCAAAAGCAAAAAAAAATAAATAAACAAAAATAAAAATAAAAATTAAAGTGAAGACTAAGAGCAGCAGCATTCTGTTCTTTTGAGGCAACAATTTAATGACAGAAAAAGTGCAAGAATTCACAATAAATCAAATGAAAGCAAAATCCAAGCCTTATGGGGCAAAAGAAGCGCAGTGTGGCCTCAACAGAGCAAGAAATGGGAGCTTCAGGTTTCATGCCTGGGGTCCCTGTTTCTGAGTCTTGGCTCTCGAGCTGAATTCCTGTCAGGGAAGGCGCCTTTGCCAGAGTCGAGGGAAGCAAACCCCAGGCTGAGGAGAAGTGGCCAAGGACTCTGAGGCTGGGATCCGGCAAAACTTTTTTCCCAGGTGGGGAGACTCCTTCAGAGTTGAGCCAAGGCACTAGGGCAGGGGCCCGAGCTGGACGGTACATGCCATGGAAACCATGCTGAGGGCTTGAGGGAGACACCAAGGCCATGTTGTGTGCATGTCAGAACCCACATGCTGGCTGCTCTGTCTGTGCTCGCTGATAGGAAACATGGCAGTTGGCCAGAAGTGAGCTGAGCTCCCAGAGCAGAGAGAGAGAGAGAGAGAGAGAGAGAGAGAGAGAGAGAGAGAGAGAGAGAGAGAGAGAGAGAGAGGGAGGTGGTCTGGAACTGGGGAGCACGGGATGGGGCCCCCTGCCAGGCTCTGCTGAGGCGGAGAGAGGAGAGCGTTGGTTCTGGGCTGTGGGGTGGGTGGGCCGGTGCTTTCAGAACTGTGGTCACATCTCCAAGGTGAGGATTTGGGAGGTTCCCTGAGCTGACTGGGGTTCAGTCAAGTTGTCTGTCCTGACTTAGGTGAAGGGGCTGGTGGAGGGACTCCAGACTTGGTTTCCATAGTGGTAACCAGCCTCTGTGTGAGGCCAGGCAAGGCTTAAGGCCTGACCCCCAACTCCTTTGCCAACTGAGCATGTAGACAGGGGGAGCCTGTAGCCAGGAGAACCTGCCATAGTAGAGGCTGAGCAAATTAACTCCCATCTCAGCCCCTCAAACCTGCCGCCCTCCTGGGGCAGGACCCTGGGAGCTGTGAAGGGCCTGAAGAGGAGGCACAGGAAAAGTACCTAATGCTTATTCCCGAGTGGGATCGAGGGAGCAGAAGGGCTTCGCTCCTGTAGGAAAGGAATAGATTTTCCCCTCCAACTGCTATTCTGAACTCAATCTGCAAGATAAAGGCCATGGGAGGTGTGCACTGGGAGGTGATTGACATGTCATGGCTGAAAACACTGTGCTTCAAACTGTCTCCCCAACTTTCTGTCCAGTGAGTTCCAGGAAGAAGACTGTTGGCTGCCCTGGTAATGGCCCTTCCCAAAAGTCCACTGAGCTGCCACCCAACCTGGACTTCCAGTCTCAAGATAGAGAGAGAGGGACACTAGTGTCAGTGTCTGTGACTTAATCCCTTTCTGTGACCTGCTCCCATCATTACAGGAAGCCCCACAGTGTGCAATGGGGAGCCAGCACTGCTCAAGGCAGGAGGGGACATGGAGTTCCTGGATACAGGGGGAGAGAGTGGACAATGGAGAGAAGCATTCAGAATTTCAAGGCCCGAGAGACAAAATTAGGGATATTTGTAAGTGAGACTCTGAGATGAGCAGGACTCAAGGAAGGGATGTTTTTCATTTGCATGCTGTATAGTATTAAATATATGGCTATGAAAACGGAAGCATCCTATCAGAGAAATGTCTTATAGTGAAAACTCACTTTTTCTGCCCTCATTAAGCCAATCTAGAATCTCCTTTCTAGAATAACAGGTATTGTCACTTCTCTTTCATTCTAATATTCTATTTATATGATCATACACTTTTCCAGACATATATTCCCCCATGTATGAGAATGTATGAGAGAATGACATAGTATCAGTTTCCACTTTTCATTTAATATTATGTATCTTAAGTGTGACTTCCTTTTTGCTTAGTTTCTGTTTTGTTTAGTTTGATGACTCTATAGTACTCCATTGTAGGAAGCCATCATTTGATACTATATTCGATACTCACTCTACTCCCCATGACTCACATTTAAGCTGCCAGCTCTCTGTTGCCATGTGGCCATGGTTGTCTACTCTTTGTTCAAATTTGTGATAGATATTGCAGCTCATTAAAGTGGAGTTGACTGGATTTGGGGGCCCGTGGGTGGGGATGAAGATGGGTGACAGTTTTAGCTGATTCCAGGAGAGATGAGGAAATGATGTGGGCTTTGCTTTTACCAACTAGTTTTTATATTTTGTGTTCTGGAGAAGAACTAATAGCTTCCCAGCCTGGGGAGTCTTTCTCAAATCCATCCGTGGGACAGATGTGATAGAAGCCAACAGTGATTTTCAACATTCTAGTAGCCATATTGTAAAGGAGAAAACAAGGAGAGCTACCTTTAAAAAAGATATTTTATTTAATTCTGTATGTTCACCTGAGCAGTCAAACCCCAAAAGGAGTATTTAAGTGTCAGTGAGAAGCAGAAATTGAATGTAGTTCATACTCAGCACCTCTTAGTTTGACATCCTGCTACTGCAGGCAAAGAATGGCCTATGCCAACTGCTTCCATAGTGGACACTTATCTGGAATATTCCAGATTGCACATGAAAACTGAGCTGGTGAGTAACCATGTGCATCCGTTGCTGATGTTCCATTACTGACACCGACCTGGCTCTTGGCTGCAAAGATTCTGCCAACTGGTGGCAAAGTCCACAGAGGCCTGACCACCCTGTCTTCCTTCTCTATGTGAGAAGGCTGATAGGAACCAATCCTTGTAGATCTCAAGTTCTCTATGTGAGAAAGCTGACAGGAACCAACCCTTGTAGATCTCAAGTTAATAGGGTGGTTTTTATCTTTCTGTGATAGTCAGGAAGAAATGCCGAGTTCTTCTGAAATCCATAGCATCCTGCTAACTTCCACACATTGAGTTTGCATTGGTTCAGCTCCTTTGCTCCAAACCTTATTCATATCCCACCTTATAGACGGTGGTTTAGTTCAAACTGGACCAAGTCCATGAATGGTCTCCAGGTTCCTGGAAAGTGAGCATGAGGGTTCCTCCAGGACACATGCACACACACACACACAATCACACACTTCCTCATACACACCCTCACTCACATACGCTCTTACGAACAAATGCCTTGTTACAAGCACACATGATCACATAATTTCTCCCATGTTGCCATCACTGTATCACTGTCTTCCCGTTTATCATCAATTTGCTTGAGCGGGCACCAGTAACATCTCCATATGACCTGTCTCATGCAAACAGTGCCCAATGGCACCTGCTTGCTCCAGGAACATAAAGAGCCTCAAACCATTCCATCAGGTCATGGGAATGAGGTCTATAATTGTTACTGGTATTTGGCATATCAAATACGACATGGGTATTTTTCCAGGCTCTGCTGTGCGGGTATCATCTAAAACCCAGCATTTATTGATGAACCACGTGGCCGCTTGCGGCCGCCGAGCCGGGCTGTGATAGGCTAGTCTGCTGGGTGGAGTTCTGATGAGAGGAAAGTCCGAGGTGGAAAATGGAGGCCCCTGGTGGAGTGGGGCATCATCTGGTTTGTGAGGCTCTGTTGGGGTGGCGGGCTAGGGCTAAAACCTGCCATCCCTCCCAGGAGCCTCATGAGCCACTGGACACAGGGGAGAGCCAGTAGCAGCTCTGCCCCATGTCTGTGAGTCTCTGGATCAGCGTACCTGGGCTGGATTGAAAAAAGACTGCTGCAGGGTGGATCTCGATGAGCCGGGCTTTGATAGGCTGGTCTGCTGGGTGGAGTTCTGATGAGGGGGAAGTCCGGATGTGGAAAATGGAGGCCCCTCATGGACTGGGGCAGCATCTGGCTTGTTGTGAGGCTCTGTTGGGGTGCGGGCCAGGGCTAAAACCTGCCATCCCCTCTCAGGAGCCTCATGAGTCGCTGGCCACAGGTAGAGCCAGTAGCAGCTCTGCCCCTCATGTCTGTGAGTCTTTGGATCAGCCATATATGCCCAAATATGCCCACACCTCTTCACATGTTTCCACAGGCTCACACATAGACCTCACAGCCTTGTCACCTGCACTGTGCAGAGGTCTCCCCACTGCACCTTATTTCCATCCTGACCGTGACCTGGGGCACATTCTGCTGTGTTTGATACCTTGCAGTTGAAATTTAATACAGTGAACCAGTCAGGACTTTCTTTTTTGCCTTTATGATTTATTCACTTTGCTATAACCTTAGTAAAAACTCTGATTCACAATTCTCAAGGCAGAGAAAGCATCAACACATCCCCAGTTGCCCTGCTAGCCGCTCACCCCACTTCCAGAAAGCTTCCCCCACTCACCCCAGGCCCATACCCCAGCAGTTATTTATATGATGATCATCTTGAATGTCTTATTTCACTCCATGGTTTCACAGGAACAAAACGGTCTGGAGCCCGTTGTAGAGGGAATCTGAGTCCTGTATCCGTCTCTTAATGTTTATACTTGGGAGACCAACTGCGTTTTTCCTTTTGAGTAAATATCATCTTCACTGATAGACTAATTTATTTCCAGCTAGAAAGCCTGGGGCTGTAGAGTCCTCAGAGGCAATGCGGAATAAGGACGTGACTGACCAAGGCCAAGTGGAGGGTACAGCTTCACAACAGCTCCTGTGAGGTCACCAAAACCATTTGCCACCACTCCTGGCTCCTGGCCCCTGCTTTGGGTCCAAGAATCAAAAACTAACGTACTCTGAGTACTGGCTGCTGACTACTAATCTCCCACTGCCTACACAAACCTGATGGGTCTACAGCTTGATGGCACAAGCCTGGCCACGTGGCTTAGAACCTAGTCTTGCCCATGATGCTTTATCTTTTCTTCCTCCATTTTTAATGGCCTAAAAATGACCCCCTTTGATAGGGATAATGCTAATGAAAAATACAGCCTCTTGTAAATATGGAAACAGGAGGTTGATCCTCTATTTTGCAAACCCCCAACTAGATGCCACATTGCCTGGGACCTAGCTGGGTGTGGTTCCTGTTATCCTATTTGCTTCTGGTCTCAAAGCAGCTCACCATGTCTCTTCTTTGCTTAATTTAAAGCAGATAAGGAGTTGGTATGCTTATAAAAGAGCATTTTTCTTATGATATAGATTCTTTTTGAGAACAAGGCAATAATATAACAGCTAAGTTATTTGCCTTGCATGCGGTTGGACTGGATTGAATGGTGGGCTAGTGATAGTCCCCCAAGGACCACCATGAGTAAACAATGAATGCAGAACCAAGCACTAATTATCTCTGGGTGTGGTCCAAAAGCCAACACAATAGATGCCTTAGGGTCAGAGAGACAATACTGGGTTCAGGATGCTAGCCTTGTATGCAGTCACCCCAGTTTAATGCCCAATGCATCTCCTGAGTATTGCTAGCTGCAGACTTGCAGGTCCCCAGTCACTGCTGAAGTAATTCAGGCACTGCTGGACCATAGAAGCAACCTCCAGGCCTGGAGTTGAACCACCCACTAACTGGCTGAGAGTCAATACCCAGATTCCCCTCTAGACCTTCAAGGACTGAATGCTCTCCTCCTTTATATATGGAAACTTCAATTATATAAATAACTGAACATCAAGTCAAATTGAATTATAATTTGAAAGTTGATGCATTAATGCAGTCTTAAAGTCTGAAGTCACAAATGTGGCACTTAAAATAAAATTTTGGTTTGACTAGTCTTAGTGTGCATACAAAAATACTACAATGAACCGATTTTTTTTCTCCTTGCTCTCAGAAAATTAATTTTGTTTGATTAAATACTACAAAAGATTTCTCCAAACTCTTCTATATCTTTCTCTTGTTTAACCATTTCCCAGGAATAATTTCAGTTGGAATTTGTGATAGGCAGATGCCAGTGGCTGCTTATTAATCCCATCTCCTGATCTAGTGTCCACAGTCTCTATCCCATGGACCTCTCCTGGTATTCAAAGTCTAAGGGTCATGAACCACATTTCCTGGTGGTCTAGAGTCTACAGCCTATAACCTATGAACCACATTTACTGGTCTAGAATATACAGCCTATAGCCCATGAACCACATTTCCTGGTCTAGAGTCTACAGCCTATAGCCCATGAACCATCTTTTCTGGCCTAGTCTCTGCATCTCATTAACGTCTTCTCATGTGCCAGTCTAAGGCCCATGAACACCTTTCTTGGTCTAGAATCTACAGGCTATACACCTCATAAATGTTTCCTCATGTGAAGCCCTAGGCTCATGGGCCAACTCTCATGTGTGAACTATCCCTGGGTTTGTACTCTACATCCCATGATCACCTTCTGCTGATCTCACATCTAGCCTGGACTCCATCTGGAGTCAGATTTGGATTATAAGTGAGCAGAGCCTCAAAGATGATGCTTGAGATGGGCTAGGAAAAGGCTCTGTGACACCCTTTCTCCATTGCTTAGATGGTTCATAATTTCTAGATTGATCAGACTCATAAAATAAATAATAAGAGCACTCTCAGTTAAATTGAGTTTTAGGAAAAAACTCAAATATTTTAGTAGGCTGTGAGTCATTCTTGAGACACATGAAAAACTTCTTCATACTTAAAAAATCTTCATAATTACAGAGGATTCAGAGTTAATTAGACACTCTATTTAATCTAGCAATGCCAATACTGGTGTTTAACCCTCTGCCTTGTGCAGACAACTAAACCCCACCCAGAAACAAACACACCTAGAAAGTCACCAAGCATGACCTAACTGTGACCTTCTAACCCTCCAGCCAGAACAGATCAGCCATAATTCTGTAGAACAAATCAGTATTTAAGCTAATTTGGGATACCTTATATATTCATTGATGATAGAAAACTGAGAGGGAAATTTTGAGTGGAGTGTTGTTGATAGTAATTTTTGTTATTTTTTATCTTTTAGTTCTGTTTTGAGGGTCCTACCTGATTGTGCTCAGGGCTTGCTCCTGGCTTTGTGCTCAGGGATCACTCTGGCAGTGTTCAGGAGACTGTGTGGGGTGCTAAGGATGGAACCTGATTTGTTTCAGGCAAAGGCAAAGGCCTTCCCCATTTTCTGTACTATTTCTCCAGTCCCAAGAGAATTTATTTTTATCTTTATCACTAATAGCTGACTCAAGGAGACTTCAGAGCCTCCTTACTTTCCCTACTCCTGGCAAAGGTGATTTGTATGTCTTGACCCATTTGAAGAGAAAATTCCTAGGATTTGTTAGCTCAGGAACTGGACTAGAAACAGGAAACAAGAAATCCCCCAAGGGTCCAAAAGAATTACCTCTACTCCAACTACCCGTCCCCTGAGTTCCCTAAAGAGTGCAATGGATGAAATCAATTCCAGTTGGCAAGCCTGGAAGTCAGCCTTGAGAACAAGCGCCCAAACTCTACTTAGAAGCTGGGAAGAAGCTGAATGGAAACGGTGCCACGAGGGAACAAGAGCACTTTGGAACCATCGACTAATTCTCTAGGAGGAAAAGTGGAGACTCTGGGCCTGGCAGCATCGACCTTGGGTGCTCTCAAATCCTTCACATTCTTAGTTCTTACCCTGAGTAATTTTATAGTGGGACTCAGAAACTTTCCTGCCAGAGAGATTATATATCTTGGCCCTCTCTCTGGCAGGCCCAATATTATGGTAATACATGAGGGTCAGGTGTCCCTTCTCTCAAGATAGCTACCAGGAAAGGCCTTTTAGGAGTGTTTAACTTGATTCATTTTTAGGGGAAAAGGGACAGGACATTATTTATTTCCTCGGCTGTTGGGAGTAGCTGATAGCTGGTGTCTGCTGTGCTTATCTGAGTCCAGAAGTTCCTCTAAATCAATTAGTCTATAATCAATCCTTCCACATCATGGCCATCAGTTAGTCCAGTTGCTAACACTGGGCATCCAATGTTACTACTAGCCTAAAAAATCCTGGCTCAGCAAGTGTCGGAGAACTCTGGGTTCCCCAACAAAATCCAGGAGCATGTAAAGAATCTCGGTGGAATCTCCACTTGTTGGAGAACACTGGGTTCCTCGACAAAATCCAGGAGCAGGTACTGGGGATCCCATTCTGCCCCAGGGGACTAGCAGCTGGTGGACAAAGAAAGACACAAGAATGAGAATCCACCTTTGACAAAACCTCCTGATATATGTTTCACTTGACCTTGGATATTGGTATCATAACATGTACATATATATTTATGCCATGCAAATAAATGCAGTCATTCTGTATCTGTCTCTCTCCTTCTGGCTAATTTCGCTCAACATAATCTTCTCCATGTCCATCCATTTATAGGCAAATTTTATAACTTCATTTTTCCTAACAGCTGCATAGTATTCCATTGTGTAGATGTACCAAAGCTTCTTTATCCAGTCATTGATTTTAGGGCACTCTGGTTGCTTCCAGATTCTGGCTATTGTGAATAATGCTGCTATGAACATAAAAGTAGGGATGGTGTTTCAGCTGTGTATTTTTTGATTTCCCAGAGTAGATTCCAAGGAGTGGTATGGCTGGGTCAAATGGGAGTTCAATTTCTAGTCTTTGGAGGAAAGTCCATATTGTTTTCCAGAAAGGCTGTACCAGCCGGCATTCCCACCAACAATGGATGAGTGTCCCCTTTTTCCCCACATCCACGCCAGCACTTGTCACAAACGTGTGGGAGTCAGAGGTTAGGTAAGACAGAAAATGGAACAGTGTGCTAATAATTGTCGAGGGTACTAATGCCATCCTAGAACTGAGCATTAAATAGAGGCAAAAGGATACACATGACAACCTTTTAATGTATGTTCTGTAATCCATAGTCTGGAAGGGAAGGAAAAGAGAAAGAGAGAGAAAGGGAAAGAAATAAAAGAACCTGCCATGGAGGTGGGCTGGGGAAGGGGGAGGGAACAGGGGACGTTGGTGGTGGGAGATGGGCACTGGTGGAGGGACGGGTGCTGGAACACTGTATGACCAAAACCCAAATATGAACTTTTTAATTGTATATCTTTGTATTTGTATATCTCACGGTGGTATAATAAAATACTTAAAAAATAAACCAAAAACATCTAAAAAAAAGAATGAGAATCCAGTAGAATTTCAAAAGGCTTTACTCACACTTGTTCTGGTATACAATTCAACAATAGGAAAACCTCAAACTTTAGGTTCCTAGCTGGGTCACGGCCACTTGTAGGTTTAGAATCCTAGTCCAATATGGTCAATACCACATGCCAAGGCCCAACAGGGTAGAGAATGGAGAGGAGAACAGAGGCAAAGGGTAAAGAGGAGGAAGAAGAGAAAAGGTGCAGAAGAAAGCAGCCTTTATATATTTCCATCCCCTGATCAGCCCACATCAACAGAAAGCGGTTGGGGTCAATCCCCTCAGGTAACTTCTCCCAGGACCTCTCTTAGTCCCATTGAAATGTTAATATTGCCCCAGCCAAGACTTCAGGTCCTTGGTTTTCCATCAGGCCATATGTAGATGGGGAAAGGGCATCTGAGATGAGCTGTATTTCAGAATACAAAGGCATACATCTGTACCAATGGATATTCTACAGCCAGGTATATATTTCTCCAAGTCTTCACAAGATTCTTGTCTTTATTTATAGTTGTTTTATATATTAAACTTTAGACTTATTAGAAAGCCATGCTTGTTTGCTTGGAGGCAAACAGCATTTCTTTCTGATCTAGATATAACTAGATTATACTTAGAGATCCAGAGTGGCCAGGTAAATATATTTGTAAGATCTATATAGTCCCACAATGATTGTGGTAGCATAAAAGAAAATATTTATACCAGCTAACATAGAACACATGGTAAGATATACTGCCACACAAAGTGACAGATCTAAATTGTTTTGTGCCCCTAACAATAAAGTGGCTGTAGGAGGTAACTCCAGGCAAAGTGTAGACGCTCTGGGCAATAGTGTACTGCACCAAGCAAGCTCATCATCTAGAATGACTGGACTTTGCTTGCCCTACTTTCCTATGTCCGAAAGTAATAGCTAATAGCATTTTCCAGAGAGGTTACTGCCTAGTGTTGGCTTGAGAACTAAATACCTTGGGCTAAGTCTTTGAGCAATTTATAAAAAAGTTTTCCCTAAGAAGGAAATCTATTGCCTAGTACTTTAAGTTGGGCTGGTGGAAGACACAGCGATTAAATAGAAGATAGATACACAATTATCTACACACACATGAAATAGGATATATTCTTCGCTCAATTTATCATCCCTATATTAATATTTCATAAGATAAGCATTGGGGTTCATCTAGACACGGACACTGAATTTGAAAGGTTGAAAATTTGAGTTTCAGGTCAGGTGTTAGCTTTGCAAAATGCCAATATCAGTTCCGTCCCTGGCACCATGTTTATTCCTCAAGCTCTACCTGGGGGCCACTCCTGACTTCAGAACCAGGAACAATCCCTGAGCATCTCTGGGTGTTCCCAATCCTCCACTGTCAAAGATGTTTAATAGTATAAGACATTGGTTCTTGTACTTTCAAAGGAATCTGTGTAAACTTAAGACCTTGCAAAACTAGGGGCGGGAGCAAGAGCCCAGAGGGTAGGGCGTTTGCCTTGCATGTGGCCGGCCCATGCTGGCCTGGGTTCGATCCCCAGCATCCCATATGGTCCCCCGAGCACTGCCAGGAGTAATTCCTGAGTGCAGAGCCAGGAGAAATTCCTGAGCATTGCCGGGTGTGACCCCAAAAGCAAAAAAAAAAAAAAAACCTTGCTAATCCATAGTTGCTGAATTTCATGACGTCAGAAGTGAGAGTTTGTGTGTCTAACAAGGACCCAGATAAAGGTCACACTGACCTTGTGGAAACCATGCTCTAGGAATCACTACTGTTGGCAAAGACATGTCTGGTATGGTGGAAGAATTTATTGAATCTATGGAGGGGTTTGATTTAAAGTGACCAGGTGCAATGAGTCAGGAAAGAACAGCATGGCAGACATTGACCCAAGATGGTGGGCATTGGCTCAAGATGGCGGACACTGACCCAAGACCACAGTACAGTTGGGTCTGTGAGTGTAGGACTTGAATAGCTTAAATTCTCCATAATATTTATAATGTCTTTTGGATATCTTGTCTTTTCATTCTAGCTGCCTTTTATTTATTTTATATTTCTTTATTTGTTTCGACTCCCACCCTGCAGCATTTTTTTTTCAATCCGACCCAGGTATGCTGAACCAGAGATTCTCAGACATGGGGCAGAGCTGCTACTTGCTCTCCCTGTGCCCAGCCGCTCATGAGGTGCCTGGGAGGCATGGCGGGTTCTAGCCCTGGTCTGCCACCCCAGCAGAGCCTCACAACAAGCCAGATGACCCCCTACTCCATGGGGGTTGCCATTTTCCACTGGACTTCCCTCTCATCACAACTCCACCCAGTAGACCAGACTATCACAGCCCGACTCCTGTGGCTGCTAGCGCCCACACAGTTCATCAATAAATGCTTTATTTAGAGGTGACTACAAGAGTATGCCACCCGCACGGCAAGCCTGGAAAGTTGCTCGTGTTGTATTTGATATGCCAAATACCAGTAACATTTATATTAGGTCATTCCCATGACCTAATATAATGGTTTGAGGCTCTTTATGTTCCTGGAGCAAGCGGATGCCTTTGGGTTCTACTAGCATGAAACAGGACATATGGAGATATTACTGGTGCCTGCTCTAGCAAATAGATGATGAACGGGAAGATCGTGATTGTGATCGTGTCTTTTTACCTTAGGGGCAGAAGTGCATCAGGCATACTCAGAGTTTCTATGGCTTTGCTCACAGGACTCACTTCTGGTGGTATTCAGGAGACCATATGGAATGCCAGGGATCAAACCTGCATTGTCTGTGTATAAGGCAAGCACTTTACCTGCTGTACTATCTCTCCAGGCCCTTCTAGCTACCTTTCAATTGGTCTCTTGGTTTAAATAATTGTGAAAATATTTAAGACCTTTGGAATGATTTTCAGTGAATTTTGCCTCATACTCACTTTGGTAGGGTATGTTATATGGTTGTGTTTGGATCTTAGATTAGAGGCAAAGGAGAACAAATACTCTTATTCCAAAATATTCTACACAATTTGCTTCCAAACTGACCCTTGGAATCTTACTCTCATCCAGTGAAGAAAAGTCCTATTTGAGGGAAGAGAGATGCGCCCTGTATGATGAAGTGGCTAAAGGGACAGAAGCTGGGCTTTTTCCTACCTTTTTGCTCAGACTTACTCTCTGGACTGGGCAAATGCAGGCAGCAGCTGGCTCCAAAGACAGAAAATAATGTTGAGTGGCTTTCTGCTTTTTTCCCACTTGGTTTTCTCAAAAGATTTAGACAGATGAAATAATGTTGCTCCTGCTCCTTGCCCCTGCCGTAATGCAGTCCATTTGTCTAAATTACAGACTTCAGCAATTATTCGTGCTTTTTTTCTTGTTCTTCATACTGAAGGCAAATTATCTCCACTTGGAGAGAAGGTGGCAAAAGCTACAACAGATTCTGCTGACTTCATGCACTTCTGTCACAGCTGGCCAAAGGGGGCGCTGGGATGATGGTCCCGGGCAGGGGACAGCTGTGAGGAGTTTGGGGAGTGGAGGACTTTTTTTCTATTTTCCTTAAAAGAAGATAGATTTCAGGGGGCGCTGGGTGACTTTCTTTCTCTTCCTTCCTTCCTTCCTTCCTTCCTTCCTTCCTTCCTTCTTCCTTCCTTCCTTCCTTCCTTCCTTCCTTCCTTCCTTCCTTCTTCCTTCCTTCTTCTTCTTCCTTCCTTCCTTCCTTCCTTCCTTCCTTCCTTCTTCTCTTCCTTCCTTCCTTCTTCCTTCCTTCCTTCCTTCCTTCCTTCCTTCCTTCTTTCCTTCCTTCCTTCCTTCCTTCTTTCTTTCTTTCTTTCTTTCTTTCTTTCTTTCCATCCTTCCTTCTTCCTTCTTCCTTCCTTCCTTCCTTCCTTACTTTCCGTCCTTTTTTTCCTTTTTTCTTTCTTTCTTCCTTCCTCCCTTTCTTTCCATCCTTTTTCCTTCCTTCCTTCCTTCCTTCCTTCTTTCTTTCTTTCTTCCTTCTCTTTCTTTCTTTCCATCCTTCCTTCCTTCCTTCTTCCTTCCTTCCTTCCTTCCTTTTCGTCCTTTTTTCCTTCTTTTCTTTCTTTCTTCCTTCCTTCCTTCCTTCCTTCCTTCTTTCTTTTCTTTCCTTTCTTTCTTTCTTTCTTTCTTTCTTTTCTTTCTTTCTTTCTTTCTTTCTTTCTTTCTTTCTTTCTTTCTGTCTGTCTGTCTTTCTTTCTTTTCTTTCTTTCTTTCTTTCTTTCTTTCTTTCTTTCTTTCTTTCTTTCTTTCTTTCTTTTCTTTCTTTCTTTCTTTCTTTCTTTCCTTCCTTCTTTCCTTCCTTCCTTTCTTTCCTTCCTTCCTTCCTTCCTTCCTTTCTTTCTTTCTTCCTTCCTTTCCGTCCTTTTTTCATTCTTTCTTTCTTCCTTCCTTCCTTTCCTTCCATCCTTTCTTCTTCCTTCCTTCCTTCTTCTTCCTTCCTTCCTTTCTTCCTTCATTCTTTCCTTCTTTCTTTCTTTCCTTCCTTCCTTTCCTTTTCTTTCCGTCTTTTCTTTCTTTCTTTCTTTCTTTCTTTCTTTCTTTCTTTCTTTCTTTTTCTTTCTTTCTTTCTTTCTTTCTTTCTTTCTTTCTTTCTTTCTTTCTTTCTTTCTTTCTTTCTTTCTTTCTTTCTTTCTTTCTTTCTTTCTTTCTTTCTTTCTTTCTTTCTTTCTTTCTTTCTTTCTTTCTTTCTTTCTCTCTCTCTTTCTTTCTTCTCTCTCTCTTTCTTTCTTTCTTCTTTTTATCCACTTCAACTTTTCTCATAAATGAAGCTTTGGAATGGGGAAAGGAAAGAGATGGGAAGCCATGGACCCCTCTTGTAGTTGAAACATCTGAAGTTAAAGGTGATGTAACAAATTAGCTAAAATCATCCACTCTTCTGAAGCAATGTTCTATGGGTCCTGCAATGTACTCGGAGTGTAAGAAGAGACTAATCATGGCAGCATGGAAGACGACATTGACTTTAAAGAGAATGATGATTTAAAATGGGAAATACCCTGGAGTCCCATAACTCACAACTTAAAACAATATTTAAAATGATTCAGTCAACTACATTTAGATTTTGCTACCAATTTGTCTAGACCTTTTATTTTTGAAGCAACTAGCACTTCATCAAGCTGTCAGTCACTTCCTCCAAGAGTATATTTGTATCTTTTCTCTGTTCCTTACCAACTTAAGGGAGAAAGCAATAATACTTCTTGAATTTAATGTGTTTTTGCAGTACCTCTTTTGGCTTTGGGGCCATACTCAGCAGTGCTCATGGGCTGCTCCCCATGATGCTCAAAGGACCATGCAGAGCTAAGAATCCAACCAGGACCTCCTGCATAGAAAGGCCTCAATCCTTTGAGCTTACTTGCCAACTCTGCATTCTATTTTATAACTTGATTTTCCATGAGTTCTGAAACACTGTCAGGCTTATGTGGTAGTCCTACTTTCTTCTTTAAAACCAGAGGAGACTGAGTCCCAAACCAGGACAGAGGAGCAAGACTTTCCAAAATCACCAGTTTAATAAAAGTCATTAAACTTCATCATAATGGAATATTATGAAGCCAGCACCAAAGCTTCCATCTGAGATGAGAGAATCTGTACCCAAGACCAAGCTTTAAAGGGTGGCTGATGAAAGACTAGAAATCAGGTCTCCAAATCCCAAGCAAGAGCTTTCTCACTCCTACCTCCCATGAGATCAAATGGGTGTTTTCTAGAACCTGGGATGACCACACAGTCAGGCCAAAGCTATGGCTCAGTATCCAGAGAGGTTCTCAGATGAATGAGGTGTTGAATGTGACACCACAACTCTGCCCATCTGCCACTCCTATGCCACCGCTAAAGCAGTGTGGCCACAATGTGTTGGCCTTTGTTTAGTTTCTTCTAGGTGGATTTTCAGGTAGCATAGACACTTCTTTTAACTCTTTGTGGTTAAGAGTTATTTGTATGCACTGAATAATGATGACTACGCATATATACTCTTTTTAGTTGCTTGTGGCCCTAGGCAATATAAAAGGGAGCATTTCTATTTTTTTCTTTTGGGTAGCATCCAGTGATGCTCAGGGGTTACTCCTGGCTCTACACTCTGGAATTTCTACTGGCAGTGCTCAAAGCTTCATATGGGATGCCAGGGATCAAACCCAGTTCCGCCTCCATGCAAGCCAATGGCCTTCTCTGCTGTGCCAGTGCCGGTCCCCTGAAAGGGAGAATTTATAACCAAATCTTCATGAACTTGTACTGAAGGCCTGAAGGGAGAATTTCTACCCAAACATGCATGAACTTGAACTCAACAGCCTGCGCTCTGGTGTTGAGTAGATAAAGGAAATGTGTACTGAAGAAAAATGATCACAGAAAAATTGGTTCTTGATAACCAGATGTGAGGTGGTTGGGATGTGAAGAGAGGGAAATGCTTTCTTTGCACCCAGAAAATCCATAAAGTCCTTGGGGGTGAGATTAGACACCACCCTAATGACCATTTTGGTTTAATTTGTTTCAGAGCAGCATCTGTGCCTGTTCTCTCCTCTAGAAGGTGAGTGTGTATCTCTTCAAGGGGACTCATTTGTGGGGGCCAGAGAGATGCTCAAAGGAATAAACCACATGCTTGCCGTGGGGTGGGGAGGCCATGGAACCATTCCTAGGACAACATGGAATGGCTTACAAGCACCGGATTAGGATCAGACCTTGAGTACTGTTGTTGAAGATCCAAAAACAAAACCAAATTAAAAAAATGGAACTAGAACAACCCAACTCAAGGGCCATGGTCCAAGCTTGCACATTCCTATTGAAGCAGAGTTGTGTTACCTAAGCATGAGGCATGCTCTCTATTGGCTCTTCTATTTTACTATTACCCCTCAGGGTGTTTCTTTGTGAGGTTTTGCTTCTTTGTCATCTTCTTCTTCATGGTGATATAAAATCTGACTAAGACATGAACCAGTATATCAGAAATTGGGAGCAAAGAGGGAAGAGGGATAATTCCTAAATACATACGGAAGCAACTACACTGGTCTCATAGTTTTGGCTACTTGAGTCAACAATTATATTTTTTCACTTGCCACCAAGCTATTCCAAGTCAAGGAATTGTCTTGAGGGAAGCACTTAGTCAGTGGGGATAGTGTTGATGGAGAGAACACGAGTGTTGGGGAACATGACAAATGGTTTCTATTGGCTGAGATGCCTGACTTTGATGCTTCCTTGGGAAGTCACCCTGGATTTGCAAGATATGTTGTCTTATAAGGCAGACAGTTAATGCTCTCAGTGAGCTAGAGAGAGCCCCCTTAGACAGAACCTTACAGAAAGCTCCACCTTTGCATGGTTTTCAATTTAGCAGAATCAATTCTGCTCTTCCTAATACAATGTAAGATGATGCTTGCACCCACAGGAAAACAATTAATAGTCATGACAACTCCTTTAAGGGAGCTACTGACCTCTTGCTTCTACAGATCATTCTCTCAGTTTTCATTCTTCCCCTGAAGGGAGGGAAGTGGGGAAGAGGGGGAAGATAAAAATATGTGTGTGTGCATTTTCCGTTATTATCAAAATGCATCACAGCTCTCAAATGGTATGTATTTTGGCAACTGGGTATGAATGTGTGTGGCTTTATGAAAGACAGAGTGAGCTCAATGTGCCATTCCTCATGTAGAGTGACCAGCAGGAAGTTTTGAATGTGTAGTCACACCTTAGAGTTAGAAACAGGCTCTTTCCTAGGGAAGGCCAGATTGGACACTTGTACCTGCCAGGTTTCCGTTCATATCTGATGACTGTCAGAGCTGCCAGCTCTGAGCATGTGCCCTGGGCCAGTCCCCATCAGTCTCCATTCAGCGACTCTTTATTAAGCTTCTCGCCTGGTCCTTCAGCAGTGTCCATGGGGATGCCTACATGGAAATCTCATAGGATCAATTCCAAGAAGGACATGAACCAGGTGTTATGCTCAGAAAGGACTGGAGTCAAATCAGATAAGAGAAACAGGACTCCAGAGGGAACCCCACAAGACCACCTATGGATGAGCGAGCCACGGCCCCATGCTGCACACTGGTTCTCAAGAAAGCCTTGAGAATAGGCAAGTTTGTGAAGAACAGAACACATCTTAAAGACGTTCAAAGCCAAGGAGTGGCTGAGAATCTGGGTGCAGAGAAGAAAACAGTAATACCGAGTATTACATTATCCTTTCATGGTAGAGGAGTTTATTCTACCAGTCTTCCCACATAGACCTTGGGATTCTTTGCCAGAAACTGACAATGCTGCCTGGGCCCATTCTCTCTCCCTTCCACTTGATCAACTCATTTTCCTTAACAGGATACAAGCTTCTGCTATTTGGAACCCTATGTTTGGGAATTGTTCTCCTTAGTTACCCTTTCATTAATGTCTAAGTTGGGCTTTTGATGCTGAGAAAGTGGCTCAGTTTATGACCAGGGTTTTAGATATCAGTGCCCCTAATCCTGGACAGTTTCATCACCGTCATTTCTCCATGTGATTTCCACACAGATTATTAATGGCAACTGAACAAAAGTCCACAAAACTGTGTGTGTTATTTTTATGTTTGTTACAAGGTTTTATTTTTCTCCCTCTCTACCACTTTCTCCTCTGAATAGATAATGCCAGAAGAGGGCGGGAAGATGTCTGAGGAAAGACTCAGCTTAGATCTTCAGGGTCTAAACACTTTAATCCTCTCCTTTCTTGTAATAAGTTTGAGACACAGACAATTTGGTTTCCTCCAAGTCTTTCTGGGCTATAGCCAATCAATGTTTAATTTCCCAAACTGGCTCTGTGAGAAGATATATTTTCTTGTGTTTGTTCAAAAAACAGTATTTGTTCTAAATTTCACCCAAAATAAGAATTAAAGGCTGCTCTCTGCCTTTGTATGTTTTTGAGAAAGAGGTGTTTATGTGTGTGAGCATGTGTATTGTGTTTATTTCATTGTGTGTTTATTTTTTAATAAGGAGTATGATTTACAAAGTCACTCATAGTTAAATTTCTGACAACATTCCAGTACCAATTCCACTAGAAATGTCAATTTCCCTCTACCACTTTCCCCGTTTTCCTCCTAATTCCAGCTTACTTCTTTCACCAATACATTTTTAAGTCTGGTTGTTGTAGTTTGGATCTCCTTCTTTCATTGTTGTTGGTTCTATGGTTAGGTATATACATATACCACAGCTCTACATCACCGATGTGCCCCACCACCTTTACCGCCTTTACCACTTACTCCACCACTCCCTTGATTTCTTTCCTTCCCAGTTCTTCTCATGGATATAGTCTAGGGACCAAGACAATCAAGATGGCCCTTCTTTGATACCTTGCATCACCTTGTCTTGTTATTTTATAGATACCACAGTTAAATGAGGTTTCTCAGTGTTTGTGTTTCTTCTTCTGACTTATTTTGGTCACTATGATATACACCAGTTCCTTTCAAGTTGCAGCAAATGGCATGATTTCATCCTTCCTTTCAGTTTCATATTCTATTGCATATATAATTCACACCTTCATGATTCATTCAACTGCTATTGGCCACATAGGTTGATTCCATATACTAGCTATTGTCCTGTGAGTCTCACAGACATGGGGCAGAGCTGCTACTGGTTCTCCCTGTGCCCAGCCGCCGTGAGGTGCCTGGAGTGATGGCAGTTTCTAGTCCTGGCCGGCCACCCCAGCAGAGTCTCACAATAAGCCAG
Source organism: Cryptotis parvus (assembly GCA_021461705.1). Classification (NCBI taxonomy): domain Eukaryota; kingdom Metazoa; phylum Chordata; class Mammalia; order Eulipotyphla; family Soricidae; genus Cryptotis; species Cryptotis parvus. The sequence continues at coordinate 21,285 of JAJIBD010009045.1, read as the reverse complement.
ACGACCCACCACTCCATGAGGGCCTCCATTTTCCACATACGGACTTCCCCCTCATTAGAACTCAACCCAGCAGACCAGCCTATCACAGCCCGACTTACGCAGCTGCTTCATCAATAAATTCTGGGTTTTGAGATGACTACAAGAGTATGCTACCCACACGGCTGAGCCTGGCAAGCTACCCGTGTCATATTTGATATGCAAAATATCAGTAACAGTTATAGACCTCATTCCCATGACCTGATGGAATTGTTTGAGGCTCTTTATGTTCCTGGAGCAAGCAGGTGCCTTTGCGCTCTACTTGCATGAGACAGGTAATATGGAGATGTTACTGGTGCCCACTTGAGCAAATCAATGATAACGGAAAACAGTTAACAGTGATACAGCTATTGTCCTAAATGTAGCAATGAAGAATAGTGTGTATGTACATGTTCTTGTGAATAAACATCTTTGTGATCTGGGAGGAGTTACCCAGAACTGGAATTGCTGGGTCATATAGAAGCTGTAGCCAGAGTTTACTAAAGAATCTCCATTCTATTAGTAAAGGAGTTTTAACTGGGAAAAAGCAAATTTCCTCTAAGAGATTTACAGTGGTGGAAGTGAACAAAACACGAAAAGGAAACCTATTCTTCTGGTGGTCCCCAAGCATCGCCCTTAGCGAAAGCTACCATAGACAGTCTGCAGAGCTGTGGCTCTCCTCTGGGGAACATATTATCCTTTGGTGTCTAAACTTGTGTCTCCATGCTGATACTTGAAGTCTAAGGAAAATAATCTGTAGTCCTTGTTCTCCAGTCTACACTTGGTGCCTGAACATCTAGGACTTCTATGGAAATGCCACTCCCTGGACAGTCAAAGCCAAGGCCAGGACAGGGTCTTTTCCTGCTTAGATCATTAATCTTTGTCTCATATTCATGTTTGCTTTTTCTTCAGTAAACTGTAAAGATGAGTTTTCTGTTTAGGGTCAACCAGAGTGTCTGATAAGATGTAGATGCTTCCTACTTAGTCAATTTCTAAAATTACAACTATTTTTGATTTGAAAAATCATTTCATTGTTTTCTAAAGAATACACGTTTTTCAAAGTATGAATATATGAACAATATTAAATGAAAATTAAGATGATACTTATTATAAGCCATCATCTAAAGTGAGGCTATGGTTAGTGTTCTTTCAAACCTCCCATAGTGCATTTGTAAAAAATATGATAGATGATATATTCATGACAGGAATTTAGAGAAAAAATTCAATCACATTTGTGATCTATACTGCTCTCTAGGGTCTTAAAATTATTGTTTGCATATAAACAAAGAAAAGCTGATATAAAATTCTAATAATTGCTGAACTACATTATATTTGAATAAACCTGTGTGTTCCTAAATACTCAGGTTTATTACAAAAAGTTCTAAAAAACTATTAGAAATGGAGGCAATTGGCCTTTAATTATTTGATTTTTAATTCCATTAGCAGAACTTTTGAATAGTATTTATTGATTCTTCCTCATGAAGATAGAGATACCTACATATAAATATCTCCTATTTTATATCCTTACCTCTTGGTGTTTTTATATTATAAAAGTTATAGCATACCTATCTAATTGTGTAACCTAAGTCTCACAATTCATTATCGCATATTAACAGATTTCATTCTACTTTCTAATTTTTATTTATTTATCAATTATTTGTTTTGAGCCCCTATTTCACCCCAGGGAACTGACTTTTCAAGCTCTTGGTTTTGAGAATTGGTGGTGGGGGGGGGTTATGAGTGACACTAGTCCATGAAGAATGCTTGGTAAAAGAGCAAAAGAAGGAAATTTATAATTTATTTCACAGAAGGAAAGAGAGATTTATAAATTAGTAATAGTATAGCACTGAGATACTAAAGGATGGAATGATAGATAATATGGTGAATAGAGCACTTACCTTACATTCGGCCAAACCCGGTCGATCCCCACACCCAATACAGTCCCCAAGCATTGCCATGAGTGGTCCCTGAGCACAGAGCTGGGATTAAGCCCTGAGCACTTTCTGGTATAGCCCAAACCCTAAAAAGAAATAAAATAGAGGCATTTAGGGAGTAAGTCTGAGAGAAGTGGAGAAGGTGAGACCCATTGGGCTCTCATGATTTTCAGAGAAATGCTGAATTCCATTCACAGTTGAAATTCAGTCATGTGGCAAGGTAGACACAGCCTGCCTAGGCAGTATTTTTTAGACACTGTTCCTGAGCCCTGCTTAGGTGTCCTTTATTATCATCTGATTTTTTGGGAGAGTCACACCTGGCAATGCTTAGGGGTTACTCCTAGCTCTTCGCTCAGGAATTACTACTGGAAGTGCTCGGGGACCATATGGAGTGCCGGAGATTGAACCCAGGTAGGTCACGTGCAAGGCAAACGCCCTACCTACTGTGCTATCACTTGGGCCCCTAGTCATCTGATTTTTCTTAGATATAAAGAAGTCACAAGAATTAAAAGAAATTATCCATATTCGAGCTGGGGAAAATGGCAGAATTCTTTTGCTAGCCTGGTGACTAAAGATTAAGAACAATTACATAAAATTATGGACACAATAGGTCCAGCTTTCTCAAGACTGAATGATTGAGTGGGGAAGATTTTGAGAAGAAGTGGGCTTGTGAATTAATATCTGCCAAGGTGCCCCCTGATGGGGCAGGGCAAGGAGACATGGAAAAAGCAAAGGGAATTTCAGGGTGGAATGAAGAGAGGATCTTTCTGATGTAGGTAGGCAGACAGGGGGTGCCCTGCATGACAGTGAACTGTCGCCATCAGGCTATCACCTTTTGGAACCAGGAATGAAGACTTGATAGGCCCCATTAATCAACAATAGATCCTGAGGAAGCTGGATCCACCTTCTTCCAACAGCCCTTAACCCCCATCAACTTTGATGGCCCAACAGAAGATTCCAGAGCATTCCAACCCAAAGGGATAAAAGCCCCCTTTGGAAATCTGTCAGGGCTTGCTCGCTCTCTGCCTCTGGAGCAGCCCACATCTCCCCTCTTGAGATGTGTACTCTTTCTATTTCCCTACTCCTTCCCCTTCTAAACCTCCTTAATAAAATCTGTTTTACTTCACTGCTTGTGGACTCCTGAAAATTCTTTTTCTGCAAGGAAGACAAGAACCCTGAGGAAACCCTGGGTGAGGCCTAGGACTAACATTCTTTTCCTGCAATGAGCAATTCCTCGCTCCAGCCTGAGTCTGTGGCTCCCCAAAAAATCTCGGGAGGTGGGGATCAACTTCCGTGCCTAGAGATCAAACAGGCTTCAGGTGTGGCTTGATGGCCACCTTGTGGTGTTGGTGGGGCTCAGGCCCACGCAGTGCAGGGGCTTATCGCGAGACTTTATCAGTCCTAAGCCTGCCCATTGGGTCCCCGGTGGCAGAGGTGGCTGGGGAGAAAGCGACCATCTCTCTCTTTCCCACCTCACATAAGCCATTCATGGGGTTCACCTGCATCATTTTCACATCACTGGTACGTTGGGGCAATTGGGGTGCACCCCCAAAGTGAGATCATCCCCCACCCTGGCTGCCAGGACCAAAGTTTTACACACACACACATACACACACACACACACACACACACACACACACACACACACACACACACTTGGGCACTAGGCTGGTGGGAGTTCCTGAGTTTCACACCACTTCCCTGAGGCCAGGCAGGTTCCACCTTCCCTGTCTCTCACCCTAACATTTATGGCACAGACACCTGCTGCTCATGGCTTCCTGTTCCCTTTGAAAGTTTCTAGCTAGCTCCCTTTCCTATGCCTTGACGCCAACCATTTTGCAAGTTGCATCCTCATTCAGTAAACTTGATTCATTTAGATGGTGTTCACCTCTGTGAAATTTTTCTTTGAGATCTACTAAGTATTTTTCACTTCTGAGGTCAAGTGTCTATGCAAGCAACTTCCTTCTCCATAGGAAGCCGCTTCTGTAATCCCTGTGAATCTTTTCCTCTTGGGACATTTTTTAAGGTCACAGTCTTCTGCAACGTACTTCTTCCTTTATTTTTCCGGTTGCCTCTAATGTACCTTTTATCTCTGCAATCGTTTCATTTTTCTCTTGCATCCACTTTTCCAAATGCCACGTTCTCAATTCCTTCCTATTATCTCACCATCGAGTCTTTAATTTATTGTAGCTCTCTGAGGAAGCTGTTTTCTAAAATTACAATTGTCTTTATTTTCCTTCAGATCCGTTATCTGTTTTAAAACTAATTCCTTCCAATTCCTCTGAAAGTATGCTGCTCACCAAACTTCACCTTGTTTTCCTCCTTCTCTTTTTTTTCCTTTTTTCAGAAATTTTTGAAAATGCATGTATTTTCCTCCTGGTATCTACTGACGTGCAAGTATTCCAGGGAACAGTACTTTGAAGTTGGTGCTTAGTAGATGCATATTCTAGAGAGGGGATCTGGGTTATGCTGAGACTGTTTATTTGTGTTCAGTAGATACCTAGGTCAATTGTGAAATTCTGGGAGCTCTGAACACTTCAGGCAAACCCAGGTTGCAAAGTTGCTGGAACTGTGTATGATATGCTGATTGTGACTATCTCTCTCCTATTCCTCGGTCCATCATCCCTAAGCACAGAGGTCGGGAAAATCAAGATGGCTCTGCTCTATTCCCCTTTGTGTTACTACCAACCTTGCTATTCTATCTTCTATTGCTCAGCTCAGAGTTTGCTTGAAAGAAACCTCCTCTTCCACTTCCTTCATGTCTCATTTCTCTGTTTTCCTTCATGGCTAATCTTCCACTTCAGATCTAAGGCTCACTGGAAGACCCCCTGTGGACTAAGAGAGAGACTGTGAGAGGAAGACACATCCTATCCAAGTGTTGACTTTCATCTCTCTCAGTTGGATTCAATTTCAGTGTGTGTGGCAGAAAGTTGTTAAAATTGTGGCTTGGGACTGTGGCTGTTTCCTTGTTATGTTGAAGGTAGTGTTCTTTGTACTCTGCTTCATTCTCTTCTCCAGTGTGTGTGTGTGTGTGTGTGTGTGTGTGTGTGTGTATAAGAAAAGGATCATTCCATCTGGAACCAGCTGCTCAGATAATGCTGATCTGTGTTACAAAATGTCTACATCATTTCTTTGACAGATTCAGGGGTGAAAACAACAGGCAAACTGGTATGTTCAGTTGTCTGATCCAACATTCACTAGAGATGGGTGTGAAAAGAGAGCCCTAGAACACAAAAGTTAGAGTGACAGATTCTCTGTCCAGAATTTAGTACATGAACCAGCAGTAAAGGTGATTCCAAAGAGGCTATCTGCAAACAGACTTGGACCATAGAATTTCCCTGGGCTCAGTCACATACTTCTGCTTTTGGCACCAAGGCTAAAGTGTATGGAGGCCTGAGAAGCCAGGAGAAGGGGCACTGGTGTCCCAGATACCTAATGCTGACTCTGTCCTCAGCAACCAGATGTTTTGGATGTGTCATCACCTTCCCCTCCCAACCCCTACCCCAAGTCTCAGTATAATCATCTGTCATCTGGGAATTTCTGTTGATCTGAAGAGAATGCAGGTATGGAAGAACTGAACAAATCGTTCTGGGACTGTAAGGAGGCAAGAAGAGAGGTGAGGAACCTGACTTGTCTCCAGTAAAAGCTACAATTCTTTCCTCAATTTCTTTGTCAATAAAGAAGATGGTGAGCTATGTGCATGCTTTTAGGAAAGATCACACAAGTCCAGTCTTGGAATCTATGGAGGAAAAATGTTGAGTTGCAGTGACTAATGGCTCTCTTTATGAGAGCGTGTTTGCTCTCATAGGGAAGAGACCTTTGGGAAGATGTTCCTGCTCTCCCCTACCACCTCTGCTTCCCAGCTGAAAGGGCTCAGCAGCCTTCTGCTTTCTGGATACTACTTTTTTCACTGTGCAAATTATCTGATATATTATATATTCTTTCTTATTGAACCACAGTGAGCTACACAATAGTCCATGATTTGGTTTCAGTCATACAATGTTCCATCACTTGTCCCTTCACCAGTGCACATTTCCCACCACCAATGTCCCCAGTTTTCCTCTAGCAAAGCCCCCATTGCAATCAGCCTATATGGTCTCTCTCTCTCTTTTTCTTTCTCCTTCTCTCATTACTTTTGGGCATTATGGTTTACAATACAATGCTGAAAGGTTGTCACGTGTGTCCCTTTGCCTAATCTCAGCAAGCAGTTCTTGTTCAGAGTGATCATTTCCAACTAATATTGTCACAGTGGGGCATGCTCTCTATGTTTGGACACTGCTAGCTAAACGCCAATGAGCCCACCAGCACATACCATGTAAACTGGTGTGAATGCAAGAATTCAGCAGACCACCATGCCAGCAGGTGATTGGGGCCAGCCTGCCCTGCTTCCCTGGATGGCGCCCACTGTCTGAATCACACACGTCCCAAGCACAGGTTTCTCTTCTTCTCCCATCGCCCAGTCTCTCCCTATTCTGACAGTCAGATGGAGAACCTCGCTCTTGCCTTTGCTAGCTTCTGTCATCTCTATTTCTTCCTGTTCTTCTCATGGCTTAACACATCTTTGCCCCCTCCCACCATTGTTTCTCCTTCATGGCACATGAAATAGTGAGATGGGATTTCCCTAGATTGTTCTAGAAGCATCTATAGGCTGATTCTAGTTCTCAAAAGACCAAGTATATGGGAGACTCTCCCTCCCGTACTAGGGAAAAACAATCCTCAGGGAAAATCTGTTTTATTTTTGACCCCATGTAACTTGCAGGGTCTCTAGAATCTTTGCTGAGCCAACATCCAGTTGGTCAGGGTCAGCTGTAGAAGATGCAGAGTTTCTCTGCTCATGGAGCCAGGGACCAGAAAGGCAGCCTTGGTTTCTCCTGTTTCTTTGAAATATTAGCACCCAGAGCAGTGCTGGAGGTGGGTGATCTCTGTGTACACACAGATGGAATGCCGTGTCACCCCTGGGCCCTTGCATCTCCTCTACATCCAAAGCAGCAGGGATGTGACCCTCCTCAGCCTGCACCCCTAACCCTGGGAGAATCAGAGAGAAAGTCTGGGCTGCTTTGCCATGACTTTGAGATGATGTCAGGTAGAGAAGAGCCAGTCCTCCAAAGGGAAGAGGCATTATTAAGAGAATAACGATTCCTGCCTAGTTGGCTGATTCTCAGAAAGCAAAGAGCAGTTACTGTAAGGAAGCTGGCAGTCTGGGCCAGGAGCTTATCAATGAATAATTTCCTGAAAAGGAAGGGAATCTGGGGAGACCAGGCAACACATTTGCTTTCCACGTGGGCACAAGGCACGTAAACCCATCTTTGATTCCAGGGAAGCGAGATAATTGTTTCCCAGACTCTCTCTGGAGTGCCCCCACCTCCCAGCCCGTGGCCCATGCAGCAGTGGTTAGGGTTGGCCCCAGACAATTATCCTGTTTTGCTAGGGAACAAATTGCTCTTTTGGGGTGATTCTGAGCAAGTTTGCCAAGTTCACAGAAATCCCGGGAGGTTGGGGTGGGGCATTCAGGGAAGTGCTCTCTGTAAGCCCCTTCCCTGGCCCTTTGGAAGGAGAACAGGTCATTTGCAAAAATGAATTACAAAGAAAACAGCTCATTCTTCTGGGTCCACCCCACAATGCCACTATGGTCTCTGGGCAATGTGTGGATTCCTAGCTCCAGTGTGGTGGTGGGGAACCAATTCCCCATGCAAATAATTATGCATGCAATTAAGTAATTGTAGATGGAAGGGGGGAGGAGGGTGAGAAGATGTTGCCAAAAAAGGTGTGTGTGTGTGACTTCAAAACACAGCTCCTGGCACTTGCCCTCAACCCCATTTGAATATCAGTGCCCCAAATGACTGAATAAAATCAGAAGCTTAGCAGGAGAAAAAGCCAGGCTGGTGTCCCTGGAACAGCTAAAGATGTGGCTTCCTTGTGAGGTGACAGGTCACCACTGCTTCCCTAGATGGTTTGGGTTATATTTCCAGAAGCTCCATGGGCTTCCATCTCTAACCAGTCAGATCAATGATTATGCTGAAACTATGGGTATCCTGATCATTCATTCATGCTAATCGCATGTGTGTGTGACCGCGTGTGCGTGCTTGTGCATGCATGTGCACACTGCATGGATATGTACATACATTGCCTGTGAACACAACTCAGAATCTCACCATAGCCATTGAAGCTGCTAATTTCATTTAGTGATATTTTGAGCACTTGCAGTGTTGGGGAGCAGAGGTAGGAACCGTGACTAGTGATGTTTCTCTTCCAACCATCCCCCTTTTGGGGTTAGAAAATCCACCGCAGAGAACAGCACACAGAGATGTCAGCCCCTTCATTCAGTGATGACCACATGAGAAGATGCTTGGGCTTCTGGCAGTGAAAGCGTCAAAAGGCAAGCATGGGGCTCCCCGGAGGAGCCGTGTTGTTTACAGTACATGTTTAAAATAATATTCCTGCCTAGTTGGGGCTCCCCTCGGGACAATGCAATTTCAACAGTAACAGAGGATTAATTAAAGCTGCTCCCGCTGGTAAGGACCGTGATCCGGGATGAACAGAGGGACACCCCGCCCCATCCCAACACACACGTGCACACACATGCACACAGCTCCCACACCACACCGGGAAGGGGCCAGGCTGCTGGAAGTAATTAGTGTGGTTCAGGGGCAGGCTGGCACTTTGGCCCTGTCTGTATGATTTTGATTAATACTTTAATTTCTCCTCCTTTGACTGTAGAGAACAAGAAAGGATTAAGATGTCGGGGCCTCCCCAAAGCAAACTCAATAAAAGTCAGATCTCTCTGACCAGCCCAAGCAAGACTGTCTCTTCCTTCACCATGGGGACCTCTGCAAGGGGAATGCACTGAGTGACAACATTTGCAAGAACAGAAGTCACAAGGACACACCTTGGGGACATACAGTGAGCAGTGTGGAGACACACGGCCTTGGGAGGTTCTCCTAATCTAGGAAGCACCCCGAGCCCTGTCCCCTGCTGGACAATTCCACCACTTATGGGAGTTCTGTGTCCTGTGCTCAGAGTGCACACCTGGTCACCGCTTCACCCATTCCCGATCCACTGTTCCAGAAGTGACTTTCTAAGACCATCTTCCAAGAATGGACTTTTTGGGGCCTTGGGCTACCTGGATAGTACTCAGAAAAGTGTGCAGAGACCTGAACATAACCCATAGCTGTATGAGCCCTGACTGTGAAGGAACCAAAGCACCCAGAGTTTTTAGTGGCCCCTTTTAATTTTAGAGGAAGATGCCCAGCTGCTCTGTGTCCACGTAGACTCCGTAATCCTGGCTTCACCTTTCCAGGAGGCAGGTCACAGGTCCAGCAACCTAAACTTAGCTATAATTATAGGCTCCAGCTAAAACTATATTCAGACCCAATCAATGCCTTGCTCAAACATTTCCTCTAATGTTTCTCCCAAGGTGCACCCCTTGAAGATACCCCCAAAACCTGAGGGTTAGCCTTCTGGAAGGCAGGAGCCTTGTTGGAAATCCGTAGTTTTGGTTGGGACAGGAAGCTGGCACAGTGTTGCACTGAACTGAACAGTGGGACTTGGGCACTTTGTTGGCTCTGGGCTTGGAGTCGAGGAGAAGAAACAGACACGCAGTATTACAAGTGGGAGGAGTCTCACAGCTGTGCTATTCGATATGGCAGCCACTAGCCTAGTGACCACTGCCAAGGAAGGCCACTGCAATAGCAGTCTGCAGGCACTGCAATGACAGTCTGCTCCCTAATCTCAGGACAGTTGTCGGGTGCTCTGTGAGTGGGCAGGGCTCAGTGCTCTAAGGGACTCTATGGAGCCCACCTGCTGCTGTAGAAACTCCTCCACTACAGACATCTCTGCCTGGACCAGTGATGGTCCTAGTTTACTCTCAGAGCTTTAAATATCTGCAGCTGTTGGAGCTAGAGGCTCTCTCCTGACCAGCCCCTGGCCCTCCCTTCCACATTTGGAGATTGTTGGAAAGGTAGATCTCACCCACCCAGTTCATGTGTCCCAGCTCTGGCCTGACTACTTCACCTTCAGTGTAGATGGGGAGTAAGAAATGGAGCACACACTCCTTCCCTTGAGACCAGCACCCTTGGGAGAGGTGGGGGCTCCATGAGGCAGTAGCACATCTCTAGGTGCAGAGGGAGGTTGGTGGCAGGTTTCATGGATAAACGTTTAACTGTATTGGCCTTTCTGTGGATCTAAAGTTGGGGTGCTGGGACCAGAACCACAGTACAGAGGACATTTTCCTTACACATGGTTGACTGGGTTCAATCCCTGGCATCCCATATGGTTCCCTGAACACCACCAGGAGTAATTCTGAATGTAGAGCCAAGAATAACCCCTGAGCATATCTGGGTGTGGCCCCAAAACAAATAAATAAATATTTATATATTTATATTAATCAAATAAAAATAAGGTTGATGTACTGGAGACAGGCTCAGGGACCAGAGGCGTCCAGGGCAGGGGGTCCAGCAGTTTCCTAAACAAAGGTCAGTGCAGTTTTGAAGCAAGACACAGTTTTGAAGCAAGGGTTTGGACACAGGGAGACTTGTGCAGGCTTGGGACAGAAGCTCTCACCAGCCTGGGTCTCAAAAGAGCTTGTTTGTGAGTCTTTGGTCACTCACTTGCCAGTGACAGGGAATGTTCCTCTGCCCAGATGACACCATAGAGTGACTCCATTGTTAGTTAAAGGAACAATTTCTCTCAGGATCCCAACCCCAAAGACGAGCGCCCAAGTTGATCCCCCAATTCCCTTCGGGGCCACACTGATTAGGGCCTACTCCTGACTCTGCTCGGGATTGACCCTAATGGTGCTCAGGAAATTGTTTCATTGATGGGGATTTGTACCCCAGATGACTTTGTACAAAACAAGCATCTTAACCCCTGAACTATTTCTCTTGCCTGCTGTGTCCACTAGCAGGCCATGGTCAAGAAATTTCAATGATGAAATCTGCCAGGCCAAACCTTCACCTTCAGTGTCTCCCACACCCCCTTCTAGATTTCTGGGGTAAAAGCTGTACACTCAAGCACAAGTTATAATCCTCAAGTTCAACCCACATGAAAGAGAAGGCTCCCCTGAACGCTTTCCAAAACCATATCATTGGACCAGCCCATTTAGCCATGAGTCCTGGGTGCCTGATAGCAAAAGACACCAAAGAAGGGGATGCAAAGAGATAGTACAATGAGGAAGGTGCATTTCTTGCATACAGCTGACCTGGGTTCAGTCCCTGGCACCTCTATGACTCCCTGCCCCCACCTAGGAATGATCCTTAAGCAGAGAGCCAGGGATAATCCTGAGCACCACCAGGTATTCCCGACAGTCCCCTAAAAACCAAAGAAATATGAAGAAGAATCAGCAGTAGCAGAGAAGTAAGAAGAGGGAAGAAAAAGAAGAAGGAGAAGAAAAAGGAGAAGGAGAAGGAGGAAGAGGAGGAGAATAAGAAGAAGGGGAATAAGGAGAAGGAGAAGAAGGAGAAGAAGGAGGAGGAGGAAGAGAAAAAGAAGGAGAAGAAATAGAAGAAGAAGAGGAATAAAGAAGAAGAAGAAGGAAGAAGAAGAAGAAGAAGAAGAAGAAGAAAAAGAGAAGAAGAAGAAGAAAGAAGAAAGAAGAAAGAAGAAAGAAGAAGGAGGAGGAGGAGGACAAGGAGGAGGAGAAGGAGAAGAAGAAGGAGAAGAAGGAGAAGAAGGAGGAGGAGAAGGAGCAGGAGGAGGAGGAGGAGAAGGAGAAGAAGGAGGAGGAGGAGGAGGAGGAGGAATAGAAGAAGGAGAAGGAGAAGTGGAAAGGGAGCATAAACTGTGATTTTACAAGGGAATCCTGCTGAAAGAACTGGATGTCCAGGGTGAGAGCTGGGCCTGGAAAATAATTTTGACCAATGGTGGAGGTCGTTGAGGGCTTTCTACAGATCCTGCCATCACCAGGGGACAAATATCCTCCCTCCATACTTCTGTGCTAATGGCTATGAGCTGTGTGTTGGTGATCTTGCAGACTCCCGTTATCATGTGGCTGGTGGGATACACACACAAATACATACACACACAACACATGCAATCAAAATTGCCTATACATGTCCAATTAAAACACATGCTTGCACATAAACTCTCACACACTCCCACATACACAGTTGCATGCATGCAATTTACATGCATACTTGTACACTTGAGCAAACTTACTCATACACCACCTACAATTGCATACAGACATACAGACAGACAAACTTGCCCAGCCATGACACATTTGCATGCACAATGAAACAAACATGCTCACTCACAGCAGCAAACTTGCACACACATTAGACACATGCATGCATACACAAGCAAATATGTATAAATCCAACACACACATGCACAATTGCAGGCACATGTACACACACACAGGTAGCTGAGAGACTTGGGCAATTGTCCAGCCTCATACTGCTTAGCACTCAGTAGGCTCTCTGGTTGACCAGTTGTCCCTGTTTTCACTACTGAAGATGCCAGGACCTGGTTTCCTGCAGGCCCCTGGCTGCTCCTCTGCAAACCTTAGCGGTCAGGGTGCTCTTAGTGCTGGGTGGATTCAACCCCTCACCCCAAGTGCTGCCCTCTCCCTTCTTTAGCTGGCATTTATCAGCAAGACCAACTTCCCCAGCAAGACAGCTGTGTCATTGGTGGAGACCGCCCTGCTCAGAGTGGTGCTTGGAGTGGAGGTTAGCTTCATCGCGATGACACGTTTATTAGGTGTTATTTCTCCACCCTATGTGTTATTTCGGATGTGTGAGAATCAAGGCCCAGACCACCGCAGGCTGCCCCCATATGTCATTCTGTCTCTTCCTCTCTGTTCCTTGCCTCTTCCGGATGTCTCCTGGGGCTCCTGACAGAGGTGACTGTATCCCCATCTCGTATCTCATCATCCTATGGATAATCTTCTGGCCTGCCTGGAACTCAACCTTGGGCAACCGCTCAAGGATTCCCCCAGAGGCCCCTAATCCCACTGGCTTGTACCCCTAGGGACCCAAATATGTTCTCTCCAGCCTGGGTTTCCCCTTAACCCTGGTCTTATGCTGATGCTGTGATTTCTGTTGGCCGATGCCTCCCCACATCCTCGGGCCCTGGAGGGTGGGGGTGCCATGACTAATCCCCTGTAGACTCCACCCAGAGCCCAGGGTCTGGCCTGTGAGCCTCCAGAGAATTTGGGCCAGAGCCAAGACAATGACTGGGGTCCCCCAGGCATGGTGGCTCACTGGGCATCTTGAGATTTGCTCCTCCTAACCTGGGCTGAAGGTTTGGGGGGTGAGTCTGCAAGGTTGGGGTGATTACCAGCTTGGTCCCTACTCTCTGGCTTGGGGGAGCCCCACCCTTCCAGGAGAAGCACAGTCACCTGTGCTGTCCTCTCTTTGAGCTCTGAGAACCCCCCAGGCACTCCCCATCTGGTCTATACCACCAAAAGAGGTGAAGCATTTTTCTCAGAGCGTTGCAGGCTGACAGCCCAATACCGACTCCGAGTGCGCCCCTTCCACACTGAGGGGTGCTGAATTTTCTCAGTGTAACAGGTGTGGTCTGCAGATCTGACTCAGACATTGCTCAGCCATGTAGCACCCATAGGTGACACCCCTTCACTATGCATTTTCCTGCCCTGTGGGTCAGAGCATTCACACCATCACACAGAAAGTTAGATGAATCAGATAGGGCCTGGAAGATGCTGTGGTGCAAACACTGAGCGCCTGTGGTTTGTGTGTGTGTGTGTGTGTGTGTCAGTGTATGTAAGTGTGTGTGAATGTGTAAGTGTGCATGAGTGTGTGTGTGTGAGTTTGTGTATCAATGTATGAGTGTGTAAGTTGATCAGCTTGTGTGTATGAATGTCTAACTGTGTATGAGTGTGTGTATCAGTGTCTATGTGAGTGTTGTGTTGTTCCTGTGACTAACTTTGGGGCAACCAGTGGGACAGTGATGAATGAGAGTGGGAGGGGCTTCAGACCAGTGTTGGGGGGGGTCTGGGCTTTGGCAGGGGAAGAGAATATCCCCCATATTGTACTCCTGGCTTTGAGAAAGGGGAAAGGAAGGAAGGAAGGAAGGAAGGAAGGAAGGAAGGAAGGGAAGGAAGGAAGGAAGGAAGGAAGGAAGGAAGGAAGGAAGGAAGGAAGGAAGGAAGGAAGGAAGGAAGGAAGGAAGGAAGGAAGGAAGGAAGGAAGGAAGGAGGGAGGAAGGGAGGGAAGGAAGGAAGGGAGGAAGGAAGAGAGGGAAGGAAGGAAGGAAGGAAGGAAGGGAGGGAGGAAGGGAAAGAAGGAAGGAAGGGAGGGAGGGAGAGAGGGGAAGAGAGAAAAAAACATTGGCTGCCTTCCAGAAGATTCTGACCAATGACCAGTACACACAGACTTGAGGATGCCTGTCTCCTAACCTGACTGTGTCCTGCGCTCTTGGCAGCCCTGGCCTCGGGTGAAGAGAAGGTTCTAGAACCCATGTGTGCCCCACAATGAGTGGAAGAAACTGTTCTTGGCAGATTATGACACTGTCAATGGGTTCTATGGGTGTGCTAAGATGGTGCTAAAACCCCAGATTCCCCAGCCAGCCCTGAGTGGGCCTCAACTAGGGACACACTGACCAGCTCTGCTCCCCTCTGAGCATAAGGCTCTAAGTCCCGATGCTCAGGACTGTGGACACAGTGAAAGTCTCTGAGAAGTCCTAATGTCCCCCACTTTGGATACCAGGGAAAGGCTCCAATAAGTCCTGTTGTCCTGCCCACTGTGGATTCCAGGGAAGTTGGGGCGTTCTTCCTAGGAGGTACCCACAACAATGGTTAAAGCCCTGTGGACAACTTCAAGATCTGATGATCTGATGAATGCCCAGAGCTACTGGCCGTCCTCTCAAGAGGCTGGCAGGGAGGAAGGTCCCCACATTCTGGATGGCACTGTGATTCAGAAGGCTGTGTTGCTGGCCCCAGGCCACAGAGCATGAGAAATACTGACCAGGGTCTGTGGCTGCAAGTTCAGTCCCAGCTTCTGCCCTTCAGGCCTTTCCACACCGTTATTACCACATGGCAGGCTGGTCTGCACGTAGGAACAGAAGCGCAGGCACCCCAATGCTGCTCTCTGTGCTTGGGCTGAAGAAGAGACATACGGGGGGGGGGGAGGTGTGTTGGCGCACCTCTGGGCATGCACCGTGCCTGAGAAGTGACTGGATTCTCCACTGGAAAGAGGGCAAAGAACCAGGAGCTTCTGCAGTTGGGCGTGTGCCTTCCCTGAAAAAGAACTGAAAAGAACAGCCTCTGTGAGTCTGCGGGTGCTTCACCAGGCCCAGATGGAGGGGGAGTGAGGACGCGCCAGGGGCAGCCCCGGGACCCACCTCAGCCTCCAGCTCCAGAGCCCCATCTTGCTGTGGCCCCTTGTCTCCTGTGACCTCAGGTCTGCACCCTATGACCCAGGTGTCCGCCTTGCCATGTCTCCACGTGGGCCCTGGCAGGGGCTTCCTGGAGATCTCAGAGCTCAGCCACTATGCTCTCAGCCCACGGCCCCCCTAAAAATAGCTGCCTGCTCTCCAGCCTCGGGAAGAAAATTACTTGGTTTGCGAGAGGCATTTGGGGTTGCCTGTTTCTTCCTGGTGGTTCTGCCATTGTTGGGATTTTTCTCCCTCCCTGAGAAGAGAAAGTTCGCGATTTGCTCCTCCAAACAAGTCTTCTCCATCTGGAATCCACAGGTGCGGGGGGGCGGGGGCTCAGCCCGTCACCCCTGAGGCCTGGCTGATGTTTATAAGACCCTAATCCTGGGGACGGGCTGGCTTCGGAGGCTGGTAATGGGGTGAGAGAGCCCTCCTCTCGCGGGCACCAGCTGGCACCCAGCCCAGGCGCCTAATGATGGGAAGTTGCCTGCCTCAGGGAGCCTCACTCTGGGAAATGAGTCTGTGGGCCAGGGGCCAAGGGGGTGCCTGCCCCACTCCCCATCACCTTCCTGGTGTGGGTTCAACACCCAGTGTTTGCTCGCTCTTGTCACAGAGGGCAGGGTCTCTAGGACGAGCAGTGTAGGGAAGGCAGGAGAGAGGCAGAGGCTCTGGGGAGACTTGTGCCAGGTGCTGTGCTGGGGCAGAGATCTCCCCTCCTGGGCCCTCCCTGCACACCCTGAAGAGGGCCTATGTATTAGCTTCAGGATCAGAGAGAGGTGGAGTCATTTCTGCCAAGTTGCACAGAGAAGGTTCCCATCCTACCACAGACTCTATCATTGAGAGTGTATTTGGAACATTCTAGAATCCAGTTCCTGGCAGGGTATGAAGTCCTCCACAGATGCAGACACATGTATACACACAGGCACACACATGCACGCACGAACACAATTCATAGAAGCACATGTGTGCTCACACACTTGCCATCACCAGCAGCTTTTAGACCAGGCTGAAACATTCTGCATGCTGCAAACTCATTCTGGATTTGAGTACCTAGCATTTTTTTCTAAAACTGGGCCAGAAACTGATTTTTTGTTTGCTGAGTTTTTTTGGCTTTGCTGTCTCTATGATCTTTGCTACCACTGTGACTAAAAGTTGTCTTTGGTACAAAAACGCAGATAGTAGTAACACATAAAAACCAGTTCCTAGTCAAGTTCTGATACATTTTACTCACTGGAACAGGTCACAGGGGAGATTTGGCTCCTATGCCATTGAGTGTCTCCTCCGGTCTTGGAGAAATTTTTTTCCCATTTGGATAATAAACCTAGGAAGTCTTCCTAGAGGATCACACTCAGTGAATGCATAGAATATGAAATATGGAACGGGAAAAACAAAGGGTCGGGTGCTCTAAAGAAGCAGACCAGAATGAGGACAGCAAAGGGCGCGACAGTCAGAGGCAGTGTGAGGGTGGAGGGCACAGATCCACAACGAAGCCCTGAGTGTTAGAGGCGGGCCTGGGAGAAAGGCCAGGCAGATGCAGACTGTGGGTGCAGGCCGGAGGGGCTGCCTGGGTTTTCTCCTCATATGCTTCTTAGCTGTTATTTTTACTTTTGTTTATTTTGTATTGCTGGTGTTGGTGGTGATGAAGGGGATTGGGCCACATCTGGCAGTGCTCAGGGATCATTTCTGGTGCTACTTGGGTGACCATATGGGGATTGTAAGGCAAAGGTCCTACACAATGTGCATTCTCTCTCTCTTCTCTCTCTCTCTCTCTCTCTCTCTCTCTCTCTCTCTCTCTTTCTCTTTCTCTCTCTGGCCTGGTCACTTCTTTTTATCCCTCTCCTGGAAAGAAATGACAGTTAAGTCTACACACATCTGAGCACTTATTTAAGGGAAGAGAACAGACATCATGTTTCAGGACTGTGGGAGACTGTGGGAGACCCCCGGCTAAAGGGGCTGTGTTGTAGGAATGGGCAGGAGATGAGGGTATAGGAGAGAGTCCTGGAGAGCAGAGGGAAGGCTCAAAACCTCTCAAAACCCAGGACCAGGGCTGGAGTTATAGTACAGCATGGGAGGCGTTTGTGTCACTTCGGGCTGACCCAGGATCAATTTCTAGCACCCCACATGGTCCCCTGAGATCACCAGGCATGATCTCTGAGTGCAGAGGCAGGAGGAAACTTGAGCACCAGCAGAGCTGCTCCTGACAATAAAAAACAGAAGAAAAAGGCACAGGATCAGGTTGATCTTGGGAAAAATTCCACCCTGTAGCTGTGTGACAGCAGGCCAGTTACTCAGTCTCTCTGAATTTGCTCTTGCCCTACTCTACCGTGCTGTATGGACACAGTGCAACTAGGCATGTGGTCAATGGTCCGGCCACAGTGCTTGTAGTCAGCCCCCCTGCTTTCACAAGGCCCCAACCAGCCCCTTATTCTCCCTCCGCAGCTCCCTAGATCCTCCCTGCCCATGGGCAAGTCTATTTCCTGGGGAAGCAGAAGCAGAATCTCCCTCATGCCTCACCTGTCCTGCTCTGGACTGTCTGTGGAACATGCAGGCTCCACCATTACTGTCTGCCAGTGCCCGCTCCAGGAGGACCAGCTCTTCTTCCCTCTGCCTTGGAGCAAGGTCAAAGGCAAACCCCTCTGGCTCTCTCCTATGCCCACCCAGGCATTTGCTCTGCCCCCTCTCATTCTCAGTGTAGGACCCTCAGCCGCTTCCATGTCCAGTTCCTCACGCTTCCCCTTACCTTGGAAGCAGAGGCCACCTGGATGGGAGAAGGAATGAAAGTAGAGCTGGGCAGGCATCACTGCTGGGCTGCCTCCATGGGCGTGGACGGAATGGGGCCATCGCAGGTATTAGCTTCCACTGACAATGTGTGGGCCCCAGAAGTCCTGTTCCCATTAACCAGAGAGGCAAAGGTTGGGAGCATATGCCCAGGTTGGCCCCCCTTTAGAGGTATACCTTAAGGATGCCTAGGGGCACCTTCCCAAGAGCTACAACCCATGAAACCTCTCTTGGTGAGACCATTCTGAGCAGTGTCTGTGCTACTCCCTGCCACTTCGGGCTGTGTACCAAAGGGCTCACAGAACCCAGAGGGTTCAGCTCCTCCTGTTCCCAAGCACCCATGAGCTGATGAACAGATACCCTCCTCACTCCAATGGACACAGTACCACAGTTTGGGAACAGTTTTGTGGGCTAGGACTCCAGGCTGGGCAGGGGGACTACTCCAGCTTGTGGCTTTTGTCCTGCATCTGTGTGGCTGTGTGGCAGCTTTTCTAACCCTGAGCTGGGCAGTGCTGGCACAGGTTCTGTCTGTCTGCAGAGCAAAGGAGGGAACAAGGCCCTAGGCATCACCATGTCTCCAATGCCCTGTCCAGAGAGCCTGTTTTTAGGCTCCAGCTGGCTGGCTTGGGCCTCATTGCAGAATTGGATACATGTCATGGTCGGAGCGATAGTCCAGCAGGGAGGGTATTTGCCTTGCATGCCAGGGTTCGATCCCTGGCATCTCACAGGGTCTCCTGAGGACCAGCAGAAGTAATTTGTGAATATAGAGCCAGGAGTAACCACTGAGCATCACCAGGTGTGACCCAAAAAAGCATAATAATAATAATGATAATAATGATAATAATAATAAAGAATTGTAATAAAGAATTGGAGACATGTGAAAACATGTCTACCTCACATCACCCTGATCATCCAATGAAGAAGAGAGCAGGTCATATGACCTCCCTGATGTCACCTACCCAGCGCAGTATGGCTGCATGGCCAAATCCCAGACCTTGTTCCATAGAAAGGTGGGCAGGTGTCTTGTGCAGCTGACAGCTCAACCACCCCCAGCTGTGTCATCACTGTGGCCCCTGGGGCTGGGCCATGCTTGGCAAAACCAGCTGAAACCATGTTCTTCCCTCATACTTCATACTTCACAGCAGAGAATTGGGCTCGGGAGATATTATCTAATTTGACTGAGTGAAAACTTCCCACTGTGGGTGGATGAGAAAGACAAACCCATACAAGAAGAAGGTTCTGGAACAAGCGCATGGTCCCACCTGGCTCCCGCCAGTTGTGCGCTTTCTCTCTTCTTAGAAGTCTTATAGGTCTGTTGCTTCAAGAACCAAATACAAATTTAGCAAGGCCTGCAGAGTGCTTTATCATGGGCTTCCCCAGGATGCTTGTTGCAAACTGGGCCCAACCTGGCACGCAGGCCACGTTCTGTGTCTACCTGAGCCTCCAGCATCCAGTTCACCTGTGAGGATCCACTCCTGCTGCTGGAACGTTCTCAACAGGCCTTCAGAAGCTGGGAGAAAGCCAGAGCTGCCTGGGAGACCAGATGCCATTTGCTCCCATGGTAGATCCCTTCGACAGGGACTGCAGGTTCCCGGGGCTCCAGGGACCCAGATGTTTGCCTCTTCAACCACCCGACCTTTGCATGTCTAAGCAGGTCAGCTGTGGGAGCCAGGAGAGAGCTTTACAATATTTGTAGGAAAAAAGAAAGAAGAGTGAACAGGCAAGAAGAAAGGTAGAAGGAGCACAGTAACAGGGCAGAAACATGAGCCACAGGCCCTGGAGATCTGGCGTCCTTGTTCTATTCACATTAACGCGCACATAAATATTGGGAATTCCTCTTGCTAAGTTCGAGTTCGCCAAGCTTGGGCCTAATGTGAGAAGGCATCTTTGGAGAGGAAGCCCCGTTTCTGAGACAGGAGTCCCCTCCCACAAGCTCATGGTGGGGGATGAAGTCATAGAGTCGAATGCTTGAACCAGGCACAGAGGACAGCTCCACCCTGCACTTAGCCATCTAACTCTTTCCTAGAAGTGTAGCACTAGGATGACGAGCAGTGATGTCAGAATTCATGTGACAAGCAGTGATGTCAGAATTCCTGTGACGAGCAGTGATGTCGGAATTCACGTGATGAGCAGTGATGTCAGAATTCATAGATGAGCAGTGATGTCAGAATTCATGTGATGAGCAGTGATGTCAGAATTCTTGTTACGAGTAGTGAAGTCAGAATTCACGTGATGAGCAGTGATGTCAGAATACACGTAATGTGCCCGCCAGTGCTACCAGGCTCTAGCTTTTATGTCCATAATTGCTGCTTCTCCGTCAGTTGCTAGTGCTACACCAGCCTGGCTCGTGCTGCCACTGCTCTACAGCTACTGCCACGATAACGGCCAGTCTTAGGACAACACTACCACCTCTGTTCCTAGTACCCCTTGCAAGTAATAGTGATAGAACAGTGTTATTGCTGGTAGAAGGAACAGCATTAGTACTACTGGTAGTAATAGTGGTAGTAATAGTACTTATGCAACATCTGCTAATTTTACCACTACAACTGCTTCAAGAACCGCCACTTACTACAACTATTAGGAAAACTGAAACCACTATTACCACAACTACTGCAGACTGCAACTATGCTAAATCAGATGGAAAACAAAAGCAAACTGTTGATGAGACCTATAACAACTCCAAACTCCTTTACAAAGATTGACAGATTTAAAATAGAGGGGAGGTAAGGGAGGGAGGAAGGCAGAAATAGGAAAGAAGAAAGTGAGGGAGCATTGGAGACAGGATGGAGACATAAAGGGAGAAGAAAGGGTTGGGCTGTGGTCAGCCTGTCCCTGTGGGGGCCATGGGGAACATTCCTTGGGAGTTGGAGAGGGGCACAGGGTCAGGCACACAATGGGTTCCAGTTCAATCCCTTGCACCACATGGACCCCTAGGCACCTCTGTATGTCAACAAAACAGCCACAGGAATTGCAGGGCCGTGCAGCACAGTGCATTTCACATCAGCCTGGTTGGTGAGTATTGCCAGGTTTGGAAACCAGACCCCTAACCACTGCTTGGGGCTCCACCAAGAGGGCAAGAAAGAGAGAAAAAGAGGGGCAGGGCTGAAAAAAGAGAGAAAAAAGAGAAATAAAGGAAGGAAGGGAAAAGGGAAGAGAAGGAAGGAAGAGAAAAAAGGGAGGAAGGAGTAAGGAAGAGAGAAATAAGGGAAGGAAAGAAGAGGGAAGATAG